>BPLQ01009371.1:686924-700858 GCA_021605075.1 Caerostris darwini
AAAAAAAAAGAATTTTTCAAAACAACAAATAATCTAAATTTCAACATGATACGGTCTTTTAAGTTATATTCCAACTGGCGTACCGATTACAGAGTACCAATGGGGATAGACCCCTTAACCTCCTCATTATAATTCATATATAAAATGTAAGCTTATTAATATGCTCCTTAATGTTAGTATATGTTAAAAATAAAGTTTCTAAAAATTTTAAAAATGGTACTCTAAAAATTAAAAAATACTAAAAATAAAAAGTAGGATAAAAAATAAAAAGTTAAAATTAAAAGAATTTAAATATATTCCAAATACGTGATCCTTTTTTTTTATTTTGATTTGAAAACGATAAGCTTTTGATAATTCTGTTAATTGAGTTCATAAATAGTATATATTCAAAATTATGTCACACATTTTTGACCTTCCGTGTTCATAAATGAAAGTTATATGAACAATCAAATAGTAGAGATAGAGACATTGACAATCTTATCTTTTTTAGTCTCACATTTTGTACTACCACCTTTATGAACAAGAATAACACATATAAATGGCTCTCGTTATTTTTATTTATTTGAAACACAAATTAAAATGAACAGATCAGCTCGTGATTAGTTTTGTTTTCGCGGAAAATATATTTACATTTCGCGGAAATTATATTTACATTTCGCGAAAATTATAATTACATTTCGCGGAAAATCAAGTGGTTTTCATAGGAAATTTACAAAATATGCCAAAAATTCCTTACTGAAATTATCCCGAAAAATAAATTTAACGTGCAACAATTTACAGAACAGTCACAACAGGAAATATAATCGTGTTTAACACGAAACGTCAATTTTGCAATCCCAAAAGCAAATTCAAAAGGATAATATTTTTGATGATTGCGAATGTTTATCGAGTATTTAAACCAACTGGCAGCAACATTTATCAATTCTTCTGGTCAATCAAAGAGGAGTGCTAATTGAATAAATTCATATGGAACATCTGTTTACGAACAGTTTCATTTTATATTTCTGAATCAACATCATATTGAAGCCAAAAGCTCCATTGACCACCAATTTCTTTCACTGAATAATATTGGCATTGGCTTTTTCAAGCATGGCAAATGTGCATATTTCACCATCAGTCTGGGAACACTTAAAAAGTAAGTTTGTATGTTTTTTTTTCTTCTTTGATCGAATTCTTTATTCGTCACTCGAAATCGATTACAAATGTAATCAAATTTAAAAGATCGTCAACTGCCCGTTCAGTTTCGCTAAAAAGAGTACATTATATATGATATTTGAAAGCGTTATCATCATATTCTTCACTTAAAGTAAAATAAGAAAAAAATACATAAAGTTCTGACGTTAATAAGCGTTAAATAAATCATGATGATGAATAACATTGCAGATTTCGGCAATTGCACTGCATAAAGGAGACTTTAGATTATTTATTATTTAACTTTTATCTATCTTAATCAATAACAAATATTGCTTACATCGGAAGAATTAATTATCTATAATTTTTTTAAAAAATATTAAAATTTGTAAAATACTAATTATTTAATTTGAGGTGTATGTTGTGTATTTCAATTAACGATGAACTTGCTAAAATTATCATATTTAATTTGAATATTTTAAAAATAATATGTTATTATTAATAATAATAATTTAATTTATTGATATATTCAACAAATTTTTAATAACAAGATGCGTCATTTCATAATACCGATTTTATCCAGCAGAAAAAAAGCTCTGGTTGTTTATCATGATTTAATAAAAGTAGAATTTACTATACATAATGTATTTGCTAAACATAAACAATTACATACTATTTTATTTAATGAAGAAAATGTTAAGCTTATAAAAAGAGCTTTTAAAGAGTTTTATTGTTCTAAGACAACTTTCCAACAATGAAAGATTAATCGGTTTCTGCAAACGAAACACTAAACAAACCCTAAAATTGCCACGAAATACTTTCATCATTTTTTAGAGCTGGCATATATAGAAAAAATATTAAAAGAGATTCTTTGAACTAAAATAAATCAGTTTCATGTAAATGTTAATTATAAGAAACAATAAAATAAGAGAGGACAAATTTACAAAAGTCTATAAAAGCAGGCTCCCTATTAATAAACTGACAAACGTTTGGGGACCATTAGACTTTTTGGAGTGTCATTTTTTTTTTTCATAAAAATTTTTAAAAGGGCTTTCTACCTACATTTTAATTGCAAAGATCAATTGAACGTAGATTAAATTTGTTTAAATAGGAATTAAAATTGGTCATAAACTGGATAATTCTGAAATCGGTGAAAAAGTGATGAATGCGAATCCACTGGGGAATAGAAAGAGACTTCGTGGTAGAGGAATTTGATGATTCTGCGTATGGAAACTGTTGGGACAAGGTCCAACATCGTCTAGAATGTGAATTTTTATTTATTTAGGTCTATGGAGATTAATTTCACAGAATTTTCCTAGATATGAATTTAAATTTCTGAGATCACTTTAACTGCTGCAGACTGATTCATAACAGAATAATCAATTGTTTTTATATTAACCATTAATTTATTGAAAAAAAGTTTGCATTAGGGAAATTGGAATTCATGAATTTGTTTTATTCAATAAAATTGTTTCTTTATATTCAGAAAATGATATATATTAGAAAGTATTTTAAAACAATTAAAAAAAGGCGGTTTTAAAATGCTAGCAACTAGACAAATAGCTTTAAGTTTTTCCTTTTAATTCTTAATTAAACAATTGCTACTATTAATGTAAATTAGTGTATTTATACAATTTGTTAAAGAATTAAAAATTTGAACAAAATTAATAATCAGTTTGTAAAAGTTGCATTTATGTGTAAACTTGTACAATTTATTTTGCGTACTTATAAGTGAGGATTACATAATACATACTTACTCACAGTCAAGTGCTATCCAGTGTATCCTAATGTCGTGTCATATTTAAATATTATATTATTGTTATTATTTTGACGCCTACAATGTCTATCAAAATCACTTATAAAACGTAAATAAAATATATCTTGCAATAAAAATTTTTTTTTTCTTTATGACGATACAGTAGTTACTAAATATATTTCGTCTTGATTCATAATAATAAAGAAAATACTCCAAAATATGAAATATTCATCATAAATCTTGATCATAATAATTCAAATATATATTTATAAAAATAATTATCATAATAACATTCATAAAAATATGCTTCTCAAGTAATCCATTAATTACAATTAAAAAGAAACCTTCCAACTCATTAATATGATACTAAGAGATGAATAAATTATCTATTATACAATATTAAATGTTTCAAAATAAATTTAATACCCTTAATATAATAGGTAATATAAAGTTCAAATGATGTGTGATAATTAACTTCCTGATGTTTTAGTTAATTATGATTAATGTCAAAAACTATTCAGAACCCTAGTTAAACAGAAATTTAAAACAAATGCACAAGCAAGGCAAGAAATTTTCGCATAAGGAAAATCCATTTCTAGTTATAAAACTACTCATAAATTTATTACCGAAAGCTTAAATGTCCATGAAAAGAATATGATTTTAGTTCTAATGCCAAATTAGGGCTAAGTGGATTGACGGATTAATCGTTGGGATTCTGACCGAGGGGGAGTCTGGTTCGAAACTCGGCAAACAAAGCCGGCCCGAGAGCTCCACCGCTGCTGCCGAGGTTAAACACGATAAATCTCCTGAACACGAAGATGCAGCAGCGAACTTTCAAATATCATCCCAAGAAGTGTTCATTCAAAATTGCCGTGGCACTATGTAGGTCCTCCATAACGCAGAATCTGATGCATATTTTCTATTGTCGTGAACCTCTAACTGGCAATTTAAATCTTTGGTACTTTGACCAGAGGTTAAAGTTGGTGTTATTTGAAAACCACAAATTGTTAAATTATAATTATGACAACGTTGTTATAAAGATTATTATTTATATTATAAATTTTTCTTTGTATAAATATATATTATATTTAACTATATTTTCAAAAATTAATCCATCTCCCACCCGACTTTTGTAATTCTGCTATTAATTCGAATTGTAAAATCCTTTATTATCATACAAAATTTTGCAAACATATATATATGAAAAAGAAGTACTGTTATTCTAAAATAAAAAAATCCTACAATTGTGTTGGATTTTTATTTAGTTTCATTCAAAGTTGAAAAATTGTATTCAAACTGTAAAAACTAGCATCATGAACAAATCTACATTCAGTTTTGTATGTTTTGCATTACAGAAACATTTTAAATTCTGTTATAGTTTTAATAAATTTTAAAATTCGCTTATCACGATCTAATTCAATATTTTGTACTTTTTTGAAGTTCTTTTTCAGTTTGATTATATTTGAATCTGGTGCTTACAACATCATTTAAAGCAATTTTATTCATATTTTTAAATTCAAAAATCAGAATAAAAACGCAGATACAAACGTTTTGAACGAAAATTTATCAATTTGAATTTTTACGGGGATGAAAAATTACGATTTTGTAGTTACTCATTCATAAACTGAACACTCCAGTTATTAAATACACTTGCATTTTATTTCTTTGAGAAACGTTACAATTACTCCTGCTAACACTTTAGTCTTATTAAATGACTTTGAGTAGAAAATTGGAATTTAAATTTTAATCTAATTTTTTTGCTTTTGTCGAAAAATGTAAGAGGTTTTAAGAAAATATTTAACGAAAAGTATAAATGCTGAGTTTGATATTTTTCTGCGAATCAATTTAGCGCTAAAAAAAGGTTTTTTGAATGTAATCAGAGCATTTTTATAGAGCAAAAAGAATCTTGCACAATAATACGATTTTGAAGGCTTAGAAAATTAATGTTTATAATTTAAAAAACATTTAATCTATGCAAGCGCACTTTTTTTTTTATCACACTTAAAAAATCACTAAAGATGTATATTGATCTAATTATTATTATTTTAAGAGAAATACCACCAAACATTGCATGTTTTCAAGGTAGGCAAAGAATTCCGACTATCTCACATAGGATTTCTATTGTTTTCTATAAGAACAAAATGAGAGTGTATGTAATAATTTGTCCACTTAGTGTATGTCAATTAAAAACATAGAGAAAGCAAATGGAAATGTGTGGTATCAATTAAAGTATTCGAAAAGGTTAAAAAGGGCGATTTTTTGATATTTAAGAACGTATTTTTATTCGTGCGTCCTGCTATTCAAATGTTTCAGCTTAGATATTCTCCTTTGTACAGTGCATTAACTAGAAAAAACTCTTATACGAATGTGATTATGAATGCTATGCCCAATAATAATAATATTTTTACAGTTAAGAATAACAAGTACTTTTTTCTCCCCAAAACTTGATTTATAGCATGAATTTGGAACCGTCAATAGGATATTTCAAGAAATAATCAAAATATTTTTGTGAAACTTTATTGTAAATTCTATTAATTATAAAATTACCTAAAATTTGTAATACATACGAGGAACTGGAAATGAAAGATTCTTTTCATAGGGGAAATGCTACGGCATTTCGTGAAATATCTATATTGGTACATATTTTTGCTCATATTTCTTTTATATTCTAATATTTCTTTTGTATTCTAATATTTCTAATAATTTTAATATAATATAAGTAGACATTTACAGTAAACGTTTACGAGTATTAATCATTCTAGTAAAATTATAACTAAATTTTTTCTTATTTTTATATAAAATTTTATAAAAAAAACATAAAAAATTAATCCAAATTCAAGCTCTGGGAATCAATGGAAAAATAGAATTCAGAGAGATGTCTTCGACATTCTCTATTTCTCTACTCTTTGAAAGATGTCTCTTCAATTCAACACATTTTTCTTTATCTGACAAACTAATTTCGGGAATTGTTGTCAACTTTTTGCACGTTTAAATTCGTATCAATTTTGTATTTCAACAAGTAGATATTAAATTAAGAATCAGGTAAAATTGAATTTCAAAAAAGTTCATTTCTATCAAAATTTGAATAAAATTAATAAATTATGAACCGAAAAACAAATCTTGAAATTTGAAATTCAGTTTGAGAGTTTATCAAAACAACTAACAAATAATCATTTATAAAATTCCCATTTTATCCAATACTTCAATTTTTAAGAGTGTTTAATCTTTTCAATGCATGGATCACAGACAGTAATAAAGATTTCATTTCTCTAATTCTTCCTGGCAAACTATTTTTAAATGAATTTTGCTCAATGTCATTATGATTTTCATATCTTTAAATATCAAAGTTTAAGAAATAGATTCGTTAGATAAATACTTCCCAATTGCTGCTGTACCACAGGAAAAAATAATAATTTCACAGACAAACCTTATGTAGTAAATTACTGTAAAATAGACATTTAAAATCATTCTAACCTTTCCATTCAATGTAGGAGATCATATCTTAGGAACTTATATGCCTAAAGTGTAATAAACCAACACGTCCAGTTTAATGGCTACTATCGCCAGCACTGAATTTAAAATTAAATTTGTCATATAACTATATAAAGCATAAAATGGCAGGCACCAGAACAAATAAATAGATAAGTAGAAAAATCCTAATTGCTACTGTATGTTAATATATATCGATCATTCTATTCCATCGTCTGGCCATACACCTGTTAATCAGAAACGTTTTTATTACGTTAATTATGCTATCTACATAAAAACACTAATAGTCATTTATCGTGTTACTTGATACTAGAAGCTCGTCGAATAAGCATTCTATTTAATTATGCTTGAGGTCGTGCATGCAAAAATTTCAACACGTATTGATGAAATGGTATTGAAAACGAGCAAACATCAGTCCGGGGTTTGTGATACGTAAATATTAATTTATAGATGTTGAAAAACTTAACTTTAAGAATAATTTTTGTACTATATTTTTTAAATGTTATTGAATTAATATTTTTAAATAATTATTATATTAATTATTTAATAATTAATATAATAATTATTAAATAATTATTATAAATATATTTAATAATTATTAATATATTTAATAATTATTTAATAATTATTATATATATTAATTAATTTTTAAAATGTTCTTGAAAACTTAAAGGATTCTTTAGTGTGAAAAGTTCGTATTAAATTTAAAATTTATTATTAAGATAAAGAAATAAATTTTCATATAACTGTATCTAAAAACAACAATATTTAAAATATTAGATAAAAATTTTAATTTTAGGATATAAACTTCAGAATCGTTGATTGGTAATTTTTAAAACGATTTAAACGATTCTCGAAATGGACGTTGCTGTTTGCAATTTTCACCATTTGTAACCACATCAAATAAGCTTTTCTACTTTACAAAGAACTTTCCTTAAAGCTGAAGATACAGAAAAAAATGTATATTTTCAAAAATATTTTCCTAAATAAAAGATAATTTTTCTATGCTTTTGATCCTTCGTTAATTATTCAATGTTCAATAATAGATTATTCAAAACTACATTTGGTATTTAGGAATAATGCCTCATTTTGAAATCTGATAATATATTATAGGGCATTTTGACTTAAGTTATTCGCCAATAAATGGCAGGTATGCAGCATACTTAGCGTTACTGATAATGTACTGGGGGGGGGGGGCTGACACACTGCACCCACCTTTTACTAGTACAATTCTGCTCATATATACTCCTCCCAGGAATAGGATGTTTGTTAGTGGTTCGGAATCCACTTTAAACTGTAGGTCCCGGTCTGTTTAGCCCGCGTGTGCACAAGATGACCGTAGAGCAACAAATCAAACCAAATCTCCCATGAATAATACCTTTCTCCTCCTCGAGCACAAAGGAAGGATTTCTGGCCTGCAGTTTTATCTTGCCCATCACAGGCATAAGTACGGAATCTTTCGGTTTCACTTGTCAAGTTTTGAATCGAGCTTTCCTAGTTTACAAATTAAACGCGCTATTCATCAGGCTATTCCCTTCTCAATAATAATGATGATAATAAATCCAATCAGTTAATAAAGAATATTATGAAATATTATTATTAACAATAAATTAAAGAAAAGAATGTGGAAGTTTTTAAATTAAGCTCCTAATCTTTTACCTTTTCATTAATATTTAACATTCTCTGCTGCTTTCATGACCTGAAACCACATCCAAAAAATATTTCACCCACAAAAATGTATCAAGGCTGAAAGACATAGCTTTTCAATCAAAAAGTAAAATAATAAATAATTAAAAAATTGAGCGAAATTGACGAAAAACTGAAAGAAGATCATTAAAAAAGAAAATTTAAATTCAGAGGTAGAAATCTAGGAATCCTCATCGGCATTTTAAACAACTTCTTTTTATATACAAAATTTTATTGTTGTTCCCCTCTGAAGCCAAATTAAAATGTACTTTTACACAATGCAGAAAGAGTTTTTCTAGGAAATGAGAATCCCTTTCGATCTTTGCTTATTAACTAAACCTCTAAATTAATAAGACACATTTAAAAATCTGTTATAGAATTATTCATAATTTCAAGATCCCAAATATTATCTTTGGCGATATGAAATAGATAAATTTTTGCTTTTTAAAAATTTTATTTATTTCAAACATAAAATGTCTATGAACCTTGTCCATTGGAATATTTTTTTAAGGGTTTTTCCAGGAAACCAAAACGATCATTCATGTATCGAATTTCCCACTACTTTTCCTCCCTGAAACCACACCAAAAAAGCACATCCACCGGACAAAGATCCTTTCCTGGAAAAGTTGAAAAAGAACTCTCCCTTTCTTTCTGTCCTTGTTAACCGAGTTTCAAAATTAACGAAACTCGTTTTGAAATCTGTGATGGCATAATCCATAATTCCCAGATCGCACAGATGTCATCTGCGACGACATCTATCAAAACAGAAGCAACCGGCTTTCCAGTTAACTTGCATCTCGGGAGCAGTTACAGCCAGTGCCAACCCCACCGACTTTCCACGAATTGCGATGTGTTCGACTAAACACGAAACTGTTTCGGCTTATAATTAGAAACAAGCGGCAACTTAAGCAAAAGGGTTGAGTAAATTATGTTAACTGTGAACCGAACCGTCACTTATAAAATGTAAAGAAAGGTTTCTTCGGCACACTTTCAACTTCTTTAATGACCGAAATTAATAGTCAATTTTTTTTCTATCAACGAACAAAATAAGAAACTCTAGACGAGAATGGATACACCATGCGTTTTAATTGTTTGAAGAAGAGAGTGGTGAATAAAAAAATATGTAGCGAATCCTCTCTTGTTGAGTTCGCTGTGTCTATTACTCTCAACTAGAGAGTAAAAAGTATTATTTTTTTCCGTTACGCTACATTGAGCTAAAAAAACATCGTCGGTATATTTCTTCGGAAAAATAAAAAAAAATAAAAAAAGAATACATGTTACAACTGTGTTTTGAGTTTTTGGTTCCAAAACGGATGCTCGTTACCAATTTCCTCTTCATTAAAATGAATGTTAAGTTTGTAGAAGCTTACTGTGCAGAAGTATTCTTTTTTTTTTTTTACAGAGACTGTCTTAAAAAAAGGATCAAAATTTATTTTCAAGTTTACTTTCATGATTTTCTATCTCATTACAAAAAAAGAATTGGTTTTGTTTAGAAATCATTTGCTCGGTTAATAGGATTAAAACTAAATGTGTTTCAAAATCATTTTTTTCCGAGAGCTAAAAAAAATAAGTAAATATTAGGATTCTTAAAAATAGTTGAATGAATGAGAGTTAACAACCCATTTCAATCTCCAGACAATCATGACATTATTATTAATTGGATGAATGTTAGACATTAGCAAAAACTTAAAATACGTGTACCACTAATAAAAACACCAAATTAATAATCGCTATCATAGAATTGACGAATATAAACCAATAAGTTCACGATTACAATATGTTCTTTATAACAATGATATGTTGATGATAAAACTGCTTCCTTAAGTGAAAGTCCTGTTGATTTCTTACAATAATATTTTATTATAATAATGGAACTTCTTCATCTTAAATATTTCTCGTAAAGAAAGTTGAATTTTACTAAACATTTTATGATGGGAAATTTTGTAACTTTTATATGAAAAAATTTAATTTTAAATCACATAAAGTTAGGAAAGTATAACGATATCTTTAATAAATAAAATTACATAATTAAAATTGTATCATTGCATTTGTTGCATATAATTACGAAAAACAACATTTTTAGAGTACTAAAACTTAATAAAATTGCTTTAAACTTACTAGAAATTTTTAATAGTTTTTGTGGAAATTGTTTTACGAATTATTGCTTATTAATTAAAATGTAATGTTACATGTTTTAAAACATACAACTTCATTTAACTATTTGAAAAGGAATTTTATAGAATGTAAGAAAGTTTTAAGTATTTTCGTAAGTATATTTTAAAACTTAATTTTTTTTTTTAAATTTTATTTTGTATTCAATTATATAAATTTTGGCTCTTATTTTTACACGTTTTTTGTTTCAGAAACCCAAAGCTGTGGTGAAGTCAATCAGCTTGGAGGGGTGTTTGTGAATGGAAGACCTTTACCGAATGCCATTCGTCTTCAAATTGTTGAATTGGCTCAATTGGGTGTTCGTCCCTGCGACATATCGCGGCAACTAAGAGTCTCACATGGGTGCGTCTCTAAAATTCTGGCAAGATACCATGAAACAGGTTCGATTCTCCCTGGTGCTATCGGAGGAAGCAAGCCTCGAGTTACCACACCAAAAGTCGTCGCGTACATTCGAGAACTAAAACAAAAGGATCCTGGTATCTTTGCTTGGGAAATTCGGGATAAACTTTTGGTGGATCGTATATGTGACAAGTTCAATGTACCATCAGTGAGCAGCATTAGTAGGATTTTGAGACATAAGATTGGTGTGAGTTCTTCATATGAAGGAATCGATCGAGAAACTGCAAGGCATCTCTATGGTGGCTTTTATTCATACCCTCGCAATGGAAATCAACCACAGCAACAACCTGCTCCAGCACATTCATCTCCTGTTTTGCTTTCGATCACCAACAACGATAATGTGACTTCACCATCAAGTCTTCCACCAAGAGCTTGGCCTTCTGCTCATTCTGTTTCAGATTTATTGGGACACTCCCTTGGTTTTCAACATAGCGGTCCGGTTCCAATACCCCACGGCGGCCAGTTTACACAGTTTCCGACACCTGATGCAGCAGCTGCAGCTGTGGCCCAAGCGGCACAAAACTATAATTATTACATGTACCACCTACATGGTCACCACCACCACCAATCTGGTAGTATCCCAAGCTTTGTACCAAGTGTTAATCAGCCCCCACAGAATTTGTCTCTTTCTTAGACAATTGAGTCCGATCTCTTCAAGTTCAAAAGTCATTCAAGAATTAAACAAGACGGAAGTGAACTATAGCTGAAGCAGCCTTCTCTGATTTAAGAGCAATCATAAATACAAAAGAGCAATTCTATTAGAAAATTGGAACTATGAGCTTGATATTTTTATTCATTTGAAATGTAATGGATTTGTAACAACTTAATCATAAATAGCTTTTCGAATGATATTACTATAGTAAATATGCCAAGATTATAAAAAAAAAAATCACAACATGTTTGATTTTTATGATATCCAGCCCTCTAAAATCTGTCATTTACATCTGTTACGATAACTGATAGCTTTTGTTTACACCTAGAAAGAAAATTATGCCGAAATATTACGAAAGGCATTGGGACTATTGCAATACAAAATAAAGCAATATTATATCTGAAACATTCATGTGTGCAAGAAAATTTTTTTTTTTTATTCTATTGTGAAATGAGTTTCATAGAGCTTCAAACAATTTTATTTACAAAAATAGCGTTATTTTGAAAATTGAGCATTATTTGAAAAAAAGAATGTCTGAAACTGTCAATTTAGCTCTTAAGATCAACTGTGTCCAATAACTATGAACAATGTATATATATATATTTTAAAAATTATCTTTTTTTCCCAAAATAATAAAGAAATCTGGAAAGATGATCAGTGTTACTCCAAAAAATATTTTTGATTTTCAGCCACATTTAGTGCATAATTACCACGTTGCATTATTCGATTTATTCAATAAACTTTTAAATGTGTATGATATGTGTTAAATCTGAAAGACAGCAATACAAATGCACATTTTAAAATTAAAAATGAGAATTGTGATAAAAATAACTTTGACATGAGCAGTTTAGAACTAAAAGAACTGTGATGCTACCAAAGATTTTTTTAAAAACTTTTAGAGAGTTTGAGTCTGTATTGAAATGTTTTTTAGCTTTGTATTTTTTAACTGATTGTGAAACTGATAGAAACTAGGTAATTAATGAACTTTCCCTGTGTTCTACTGATCCATATATGATTTCAAATAATATGAAATGAAACATCTGTGAATAAGAAAGTTTCTAAGAACATTTTATACAAGTTTAGTTTGCTGTTTTGTGCACAAGGGGCAAAATTTTATATTTAGGTGTGTCAATTTTAGAACGTATGAGGAATATTATAAAATTTTAAAATTATTTTTGTACATAAAAAATGCCTGAAAGATGATTTTTTTTTTAAGGAAAGTGTTTGCTTTGTTTACACTTTTCTTGTTTTAATATAAAAAAGTTTGTTGTTTATCCTTTCATGATTGATGTATTAAATAAAGCTTACTAAAATGCATTGATTAAATATTATTATTTTTTAAACATTTTATCTGAATAAATTTTAAGGAAAAGGATTCAAAAGTTCACAGGTATATGTATCTCAGTGATCATAAATGAGATTTATATTATATATATAAAGCATGAGTTCTCCGTAGTTGACGATAGAATTACATTTATCTGCAATCCCCAGTAACACTTAAAATATAACTTAACATTGTGTAAATAACTTTTTTGTGATACCATATATTATTCATTAAAATAATTTAACTTTTTCTCATTTCTAATTAAGTCAATTTCAAAGTAAATTATTTTATCCTCCTTTTGTTTTCAATAAACTTGTGTTTCAGTTTAGTATAAGTTCTTTATAATGTAAATTTATAACCCATTTGCCTAACTATTCCTGTATTAAATTATTTCTTGTAATTAAAATTGGATTTAAAATTAATAAATCCAAAATGTGATCAACAAATTTCATTTCTTTCAGTGAACTCTATTATGTCAAAAAATTTTAAATTTTATTTAAAAATCAGCATTGAGCAATTTCAGTCGATCTCTTTGTACTTTTTTCTATACAAAGAAGGTAAATTAAAACTTGGTTCTGGTAGCTAAACTATTTCAGGCTAAAATAATTATGAATAAATGAGGAACTATCAATTTTGACATTTTTCTCTACAAATTATTTCAAAAAGACATGGAAAATGAACCCTATTCTTTTGAAACAGCAGCTTTAATAAACTGAGATGATGATCATAAATACCCAAAACCCGCCAAATCTTTAAAAATGCTTCGTTGGTAATCATATAATTTTATTGGTCCAATAAACATAAAAATTGAATAAGAATCATAAACACTAGACCAGGAGCACACCCAGGATTTTGTCTTGGAGGAAGGGGGGTACAATAAAATAAAGAATAACTGGCTATGAAAGCCCAATAGTTCATACTAAATTATAAGTAGTAGAAAAAGTATCTGAAATCAAAATTCAGTATCTTATTATTTTATTAATAATTTTTACATTGCAATAAAATTGACACCTATTCATTGAAATACTAAATATTTAACAACAATTGAAAAAAAAAATTGGGCCTAACTGGGAAGTGGCCATAAGTTTTAATATTTGCACATATTTCATTTAAGGGCTTGGAGGGGGGGGGGGCTCAGGACCAACCACCCCTTGGGTGCTCGCCTGCACTTGATCAATATGCATAAATAATAAAAATTAAAACTTACACATGTATAACTTTAACTCTGATAAGCACTTCATTTCTTACTAAGTCATATATTTTAATCAGCTGGATGAAGAACTGCTTTTTGCAATGTTCTTTGTAACAATATATATATTTGTTTA
>BPLQ01009371.1:700868-755598 GCA_021605075.1 Caerostris darwini
TTACATGAAATTTCGCAAATACTTAATTTAATGAAAAATTAAGTAAGATAAAATATCATATGCTAGTTAAATATACATAAAACTTTGTTTGAATGCTTCATAAAAATAAAGCTTTGAAAAAAAAACACCCTTTAGTTTTACGAAATTTCTGAAATATATTAAAATATTTTCTTTTATTCTAAAAATATTACAATGGACGAATGCAAATTACACAAATTTTCATAGAATATAATTGATTAATTATGAGAATGCATGTTAATTACAAAAATAAGAGGTTTTAAAGTGTCTTTGTTAAAAAAAAAAATGTTATTTTAAGCAATAAATTCTTTTTTGTACTTCACAGAAATAGAATAATAATAATATTCAAAATAAATAATTTGTATCATGTAATTGAAATTTTTTTAAAAATAATTCAAAATCACTATATATATATTTTTTTACATTGAAAATATATTACTTCTATTCTTCTACACTGAAAACTATTTACTTTTACATCCTTTTCTGAAAATTTTAATAATTTACAATAACTATTTTTAATTAAGAAGGGGATTTATTTCATAAACTTCAAATTATTATCATAATCGTAATATTTTCTCAGTTTTACAGATTCATTTTTTGAAATAATATCAAAAACGATATTTTTGTTTATTATTAACAAATTTAGAATCACTTTTCCATGAACAGTTTAATGAAAATGATTCATTTAAAGATCATTGTTATTTTCATTTAAAGTAATATTTCTAAATCACTTGACCAATCATTTAGAATAGTAATTTTTGATGATATGTATTAAATGAAAATCAATGGGTTAATTGATAACAAATATTTATTTACAATCACTATACAAATTAATGCAATTGCAACTTAAAATCCAATTAAAATTATGATATAAAAATAATAAAAATTAATATTAGGGAAATGGACTATTTTCTGTATCCTGTCTTTCTGTAAAGCATTTTTAAATCCTGTAAAAAATAAAACTGGCTGAGTAATTTCACATGATAAAATCGGAGCCGACTATGTTTTAAAACAGTATCAAACTAGATATAACAACAAATTACAGTAACAAACTTGATATTTCAAACATCTTCAAAACATCTAATCTTTTTGTTTCCTCATAAATGTAGCAGGGTTCATTTCTATATTAGTTTATCAACAATTTTATCGTTAAAATATTCTAACTAAACCAAAAGGTTGTAAAATTTTTTTTTATTCTATAAAATATAACCTCGATATCCCCTCTTTGAATTTTTAGGCATGTTCTCTTACATAAACAAATCAGGAATCCTATAAAATTCCGCAGATCAATTAAAATAATCGAAACTATTAAGGCAGTAAATAAAATCACAATTGAGAATATTTTGAAATACGAGCTCTGATAATTTAGTCAAATTTTTCCTAGAACATAATTGTTCAAATCGTCAATATTAATAAATCGAAGAGTTTTAAAGCATGTCGACTTTTAAACTAATAAATTTTAAATGGTTTAAATTTACAACAGAAAAAATTATTTTGCATTCACTTGTACTTAGATGTTCTATGCATATTTGTTAAATTTAACGTCTATGTAATTACTAATTAAAATATACTGATAATTTTTTTTATCTCTACGTTATTATTTCCTAAAACATGTTCCATCTTAAAAATGCGCTTAACAATTGCTAAATAATCCATTAAAATATGCACAAGCCTATTTAGAACTACATATATTTATGAACAAAAATTTTTCGGTATGGATATGAAAAAATCGACAAATAAAAACCCATTTAGCACATTACTTTTGGGCTTAGTTACTACAAAAATTGAATCAAATAATAAAAGACTTATTAACTCAATGAAATATCATGCATCAAATTTTTGTTTGCTTTTTTTTTTGTTACATTACGTTATATATTTATTTATAAGAAATATATATAAATTTCTGGGTTGTTTTTCATTCTTGGGGTGCCACGAATATGTGCATCTTTGGTTTATCTTTGGTTTATCTTCACAAATATGTGCATCTTTGGTTTATTGCTACATCAATAGATCCAAAGTTCATTAGTTGATAAATAACGAAAATAATTATTTTAAACAATAATAATTTGTATTTGTTATACTCTGGATATAATAACAGGGATAATATAACAATTTTTTGTCCATTGATTCAGATAAATTTCATTTATTAGGAGTACTAAGTTTGTTTCTTGAATGCTTTTTACATTCTAAATTGTTAACTTTACGACCTTGTCGAGAGTTCTATAAATACTGTTCTTGTTCATATGTAAAATTTACTGTCATGTCCATATGCTATATTCTGTATAAAAAATACGACTTATTAATATTCACTAAGAGCAAAACTTTCCAAGAAAGCTGATTGTAACAAAAGATTACATGTGACCAAAGAACTATCTGTCTTGTCTTCTATCTAGTATATAATGTTCTCTGGAAATTCTTTATTGTGGGTCCTGGTGTCAAATTAAAAAATATTAACCAAGGATTCACTTTGAAATCTAATTTCCAAATAATAACAGCAAGACTTGAAGTTCATAAGTGGAAGTATGAATGCATTTATTGATCTATTTAGTTTACTCTTTTTCATTTCCCATGAACCACGTTGAACCCCTCGGCATTTCTATTTAATCACCGCCCTTACTATATATTTATTAAACAACTTTCCTATTTACCGAAAGCATATTGAATCTAACATGTCATCTGTTTCTTGCACACATTATCTCTAAAGAAAATAAATACGAGTGCATATCAAGACTGTTGCGGTATTGTGCAAGGATTTGATCTTCTAAAGTGTACTTCATCGTCTTCAATTCGTCATGTCCGATATTCGGTCTTTTTAAAGCCGGCAATTTGTTAACATTTGGGAAGTAATGGGGAAAGATCTGTCAACCACATCATCAGTATCTGTCATCCCGTAGATTGGTAACGTTTCTCCGCATCCATCATCATTCCAATAATATTTTTAAACGCTCATCAAAAATGCACAAAGCGGCTATTTACTCCGGATGAGAGAATGAGTCCTTAACGAGTTGTCGAAGGTGGGCTTGTTGGTGTGATAAGTTAATAGATTGAGAAGGCTCCCAGAATGTATGGAACATTCAACTTCAGCGCTACCTACGCTTTGACACAGATGGTTTGTGTATCGGCTCACTTAAAAGGTTTTCTTCGTCCCACAATAAAACATTAGAAGGGATATTTAATAAGAAATTTAAACAATAAACGGAAGTGGTGTCAGGGAATGAAGGAATCGTTTCGAATATTTTACGGTAATTTCAACCAAAAGAATACACATTTTCTATTACTGTAGGTTTCCTGCTTGAAAAGATGTTAGAGAAAAATATGCGAAACGTTTTATAATTTAATTATTACAACATAATTAAATATAAATGTGTTATTACATATATTAATTATATAAACAGAGATAACCAGTAAATCTCGTATTAAATTCATGGAGAACTGAAATCTTTTAATTCAAATGTCCTTTTTTCTTATATATATGTTTTAATGTGGTTTAAAAAAATCACACCAGAAGAAACAGATGACCACGAAGTTGAAACATCACACTAAATAAGCTATCATTTTAGTACCTTGATTGGAAGCTTGAAAAAAGCTTTAACAAAACACACATCCATTTTTTTTTTCGCTTTTGAGTAGAAGTAATAGGCAATAGCATAATTCCTATTATGACAGTAAACAATTAAGCAAGATGCATAATAAAAAAGTAAGCTACGTCTCAGTTTACAGATTAAATAATACAAAAAGTTTTTGGAGACATCTAATGAAGTTTGCATTTAAAATAATTCTTATTTTTAAAATTTGCTAAAACCGCAAGCTGTAACTTATCTAGCATAATAGGTGATGAGCTATTTTAAGAACAACCACAGCACTGTACTATTTATAGTTATTTGTAGTTATTCTACATTTTAAGGTAAGATAAGATTTAAGGTAAGATATTTTTGGATTCAGAGGTGTAAAAGCGACAAACCATGAACAAAAAAATTATGGAAAGTCTTAAAAGGGATGACAAATTATTGTCTTTTTTCCAAGTCTTGACATCGTACTAAAACTGTTGAATAGGCTATTGGAGTTATTCTGGGATTTCGTTTTGTTTCGTTAACTGACAACCAGAAATTTTTGAAAAATTGACATCTTTGAATTGATCGAAACTGATATCCAGCACAAAAAAAAATCATGCTTTACCCAAAATATAATATCAGGTTTGCAATTGATACAGTATTTATTTTAATATTAGAAATTGCACTTTCTTTTTAGAAATAAGTGCCTGAAAACACATTGGAGTACAATTACTTATGTTTCACCGAAAGATCCTAGGAATTGCAGTTTTCTTCGAAAAGTAAGACCTAAAAATATCACTGGCTTTAAATATTAATCCATTATCCAATATAAGATATCAAATCCTTAGAAATATTCATATTTTTCTAGATTGAAAGATTTAAATACAAAATTAATACACATACTTTATTTTAAATTAAAACAGGCTCTGATTTCAGGTTCTTTAAGGAGTTTTAATCCTCAAAACTCCAAAAATCCCAATTACCCTAGTGGCAAATGATGAATATAGCTTAATTTTAAGAGTATCATAATTCAGAAAATAATATAATTTTACATATACACTAATCCTTAATTTAAAAGCAAAATTTTATTTTTAATCATTTTATTCCGAGACCATTATGTGCATTGCACATGGATATCGCTTTAATAAATTAAATAAACTCTTATTGATTATCATTCTTAGTAAACAAATTATTATGGCTTACTGGCACATAATAGTTTTGCTAATTTTGTTAATATCTTTTGTTTGTATAAATAAAACTTAGAAAGAGTGAGCCTCCTTTATGATAACGTACGTCTCCATATTGCAAATATTGTAAGGCAGAAGTTACATTCACTCAAAAGTGGGAGACGCTCGAGCGCCAACCGTACAGTCCTGATCTCACCCGATGTGATCCCTTCGGTCCCTTAAAAAAGTCCATGAAAGGTCAACGGTTCCTGTCGGACGTAGAAATGCAGCAAGCAGTTTCGAACTTCTTCAAGCAGCAGAAAGAGGAGTTCTACTAAAGGGTATATTCAACCTGGTGAACCAGTGGTATGATTGCCTAAATATTGAAGGCGATTTTGCATGACTGGCATACCAAATCCGGCCTTCGAACGGAAACTTTTTAATCACCCCTTATACATTATTGACAGCAATTAAAGTGATAATATACTATTACATAAAATCACGTTACATGCTTACATTAGAAAGCAAATGACGAATTTCACTTCTATTGCTGCTACTTTTATTGCATCATATGCCTACAGCCGAGTTTCCATTTATAATTTGGGTTTGATGGATGCAGGTGAATATATGCTTATTCATAGTAGTGGTTTGGTTTTGGTTTGTCGCTCTACAGTCATTTTGTGCTCATGAGGACTAAACAGACCGGGACCTGCAGTTTAAAGTGGATTCCGAACCACAACCACTACAAGCATCGCCGGGACTCGAACCCGAAATCTGTGGTACCGAGCGAAACTGTGAAATCAAAGAGGTTTGAGTCTCTCAACAATTTATACAGGTGAGGTTGGATTATAGAAAACACAAGGGGCAATAACACAATTTGCTGAGGAAGATGCATTTCATTACCAATGAAGTATTGAACATTTTTAAAAAGTCTTTGGTAAATAATCTTGGATTTCCTCAATTTAAAGAAAAAATTATGCTTTCATGTTTAATTTGCAGGCGATAACGCAACGTGTTTTTGATTTTTCTTTTATAAGAAACAAAGAATCAGGCAGTAATTTTTAATTATGAGGATTTTAAAAAACACTAAAATCAGAACAGAAAAACATCATACATGAATAATATTCTGAATAAATGCAAGGTTTGCATGTATTTATGATATGCGATATTGATTATACATATTCATAAAATGAGACGTATGTAACATCTGTCGTTTTTTTTTTTTTCAACTTACGATTTTAATTATACCTGCAAGAAATTTTTCTACTACGACTTAGATGTTAAGGCAAAGATGTTTGGTTATCTGCATTTGTAGACTTTTTAAACTAGAAGTCAATAAGTATATATTTTTTTCCAAATACGTAGGGAAAGGTATGATTTAATTTATCATCAATTTCAAATTTTATTTTAATGTTTTATAACGTCATTAAAGTGAAAAAAGTTTAACCCTATTAATGAATTAAATGTGGGTTTCGAAACTAATAGAATTTAATGTATAATTTTACATTTTGAACTTGCATAAGTGTTTTATTTTATTATTATTTTGTTTTTCTTTTTCTCCTTTATGAAAAAAACTGAATAAATATGTTTATGAAATTCTAAGTTTCTATTCTGATTTTTGCAAATTTTTCTTTGCAAATCAAGAAATTAAATCCAATTACTTTAAATAAAAATACAAAAATATTCAGAATTCTGAAAATTGCAATTTTGAAAGTAATCACAATTACAATTTTGAAAGTAATTTTTTTTTTTTTTTCAATTTTCTATTTTTTGCATTTAAGATTTAAAGCGGATTTAATTAAAAATTAAAATTTAGTGTTCTTTTGCTATCAAAATTATTTTTTCAACAATTTACACGAATATTAAAGTTTTTTTGTGGGAAAAAAAATAAGAAGTCATATCTTAAACAGTGGTGAAATCCTTAGTAATTTGAATTCGATTCCTTTTCGAATTCCATCTCTTGCAGTCTAAATGCTTAAAATAAATTTGTTTTATTCAAACAATTAGATATTATTCAAACTTGCTGTCATTTGCTACAGATGTATGCTATTTAACATCTGCACGTCAGTGATATGTAGTCATTATCATACGATATGTGTGTTCTTTATATTTCATCAGATATTTTTAGTGCATTTTTAAAAGAATTTTTCTTATCTTCCACATTAAAAAAAATGTATTTTTATTATTTGTAGTCTGAAAAAAATGGCTATTATGTTTGCAATATTTTTTTCAAGTGATATTATTTTAGTATGACATCTTTTTGCCTTAATTAAAAAGTATAGTTTAAATTAATCTATCGAAATAAAAATTAAAACCACAAATTTATTTATTCTAGCCATATATTGAAAATGATTACTTTAAGTTTTCTTTACCCAAAATGATAACGATTATTGAAAAATAAAGACAATTTTTATAATGACAATATTTGATTAATCCTTAGATGATTTTTTAAGATACATTTTTTTTTCAGTTTTGTTTGAAAATCGATTAGTATGAAAAACATTTCTAAAGAAATTGTTAAATATCTAACTAAAATACGAATGAGTTTAATAATTCTAACTAGTAACGAAATAGAAGGAACTAAAAACCACTTCTTTATTGAAGTGGATTGAACACTTTATTAAACACCATTTTTTTTTGGTGTTGTACCAAAATGAAATATATTTGGGAAAAATAGCTGTTTTCCTATGTCCTTACAACCAAAATACAATTTAATACTAATTTTGATATGAAGATAAAATAATAAACCCTTATATACTTTTTAAGATTAAACTTTTTTTTTATATAACTACTATTGAAAAGTTTATTATGTATAGTTAAATCTGAAAACAAAGTTGCTTAGAGTATTTAATGAGATCACATTGTATTTATTTAAGTGTCTGTTTAGATACACTTATTTTTTTTTCTTAGGCTTTCATAGCAAGAAATAAAATCAAAAACATATATATCTGGTGCGATATAAAAGATAATTCTAATTATTCTTTCCGATCTAGATGTTTAATATATTTAAGTTAAAATTAATTTGGTATACTTGAAATACATAAACTTGATCTACATATTTTATAAGAGATAAATTTCTATAACGCTTAACTAGAATTTCATATTACATAAAAAAAATTTTTTTTATTAATATACATTCTCATACCGTTGAAAATATTAATCTAATCGTGGAGAAACCAAAACACTTCTCTTTAAATAATATGAATATAATTATGTACTTTTAAATACCTGATTATTTACTCGTTTTCTTTTGTTAATCTTTTTTGAATATTTTGTTATTAAAATTGGTTCACATCTCTGTTTCCATTCTTTAATCTCTTTACATTTTTACAAATTAAATTAAACCTGATTGGCAATCGTTTTAAATTAAATATGGCAAATAAGATTTAATAGACATAAAATAAAGAGCTTGGATTATCTTATAAGTTATATTTTATTTTATAATTATTTTGCCAGTTCACGCTTATCATACACAGGGTTTTTAATTATCTGAATACAGTACGACATAAATAATTAATCTGAATGTTCAGATTATATGAACTGTATACTATTATCATCCAATTCTTGACGAAAAAAATAGACACATTAATGGTATGTTAATATAAGTATTAAAACTTAGTACTAGTGCGTGAAAAAAATATCAAAATTTCAAATTTCTCAAAGCATGAAAATGAACATTGATATTTAAATCCGAGAAGAACCGACTACGTTAACTGTACTTTATACAAAGGTTTTCAAGAATACTTGTATACTAATAAAATTCTCATTTTACCAATTCCCAATTGAGAATAATTGTCGAAAACTTAAATTCAGAAATGCATATATATTTTACAATATTTAAATAGTTTTGCAAAGTTGCAGCTGGTGAAAAAAGAAAGTCAGTTTAGAAAAATTAGAAACTATAAAAAAAGAATTTCATCTGTGAAATAAAATATTAAAATACTATTTTTATATAAAAAGAATTTCACCAGTGAAAGAGTTATTGACAAAAAGTTTTGCGGACAAATAATGCAGTACACATCTACGATTAATATTTAATAATAAATAAGTTGCTTTATTATCATTGTTGTCCGTTTTCTACAGCACTGATTTCCAAACCAATTGTCTCGGCCGGCTCATAAAATTTGCCAATTCTAATGATTTAAGTTGAGCAAAAATATTATAATGTGAAATATTTTCTTTCTGCGCTGGCAAATAACTAAATAGGTTGTAACATTATAATCTGCCTTTTTTTTGTTAAGAATTATTTTAAAAACTCATTCAGCAAGTCAAGAAGTTTTAATCAATAATAATAATAAATACGATAATATTTTTTTTCCAATCATTCAAGTCTACCGTCAATTGTTAGAATACAGTAAAATTTTCTTTACGAAAAGTACTATGAAAATTAGAACACAGAAAAAGTTTAAAACTCAACGGAGTAGTACAATAATTATAATAAGCTGCATTCCCATTTCCAAGGAACTTTCACAAGCAGTTTATAGAGAACATTTTGAATGATACATACGGACTTTCTTTCAAATCAGATGAATTCATTTAGCTCATTATAACCGCAGCGGACTGACGCCAATGAAAGAGACGCCTTAATTATCAAAAAATCGGTAAATGACTTCTCTCTACATTCGGCGAATTTCTCTTAATACTTCCGTTTCTTTTATACTAGAAAGATCACCATATGTTAAAAACTCTCGAGAAAGTTCAAGTTTTTTCCTCTGAATTTGACTTCCGATTCAGATAGAATTCCCACAACCTCGCTATCAGGAAACAAGCCAGTCCAAGTAGCTGCGAGATTTATGGGCTCGAAACGCTCGATTTGTATTCATAGAAGTCGGTAGTCGTTTTATGATCCTTCTGTCGTTGAAAACGACAAATAGCTTGCTCATGAGGGAGGTATGTTTTCCCAACTTTTTTTGTACTAAGAGAATAGCTGCAATAATTAAGTAACTTATATTTTATTTCAATATAAACATGAATCATTTCGAGCGATGAATGATATAGATTTGATTATTTCACATGCATTTATATATTTAATTTGATTTATAATTTATGTTCTTTTATAATGTTTTCCCCTTCAAGAGGTCCTGAGAATAGAAGATTCCTAATATCTTCACTTTTTTTTTTCTTTTTATATTCTTTCCTTTTATTATTTGAAATCATAAATAATTGTTCGGAAATAAGTCATATATAGCCAAATCCCCCTCAAATTTTTTTTTTTTTTTTTTTCCATATTAGAGACATTAATACTTGGTGCAACACTGTAATGATTGCGGCTGACATAAAATCGCCAACTTCCGTTAAACATTGAGATTTTAACGTATTTATTTATTTATTTCAAATTTTTATACATCAGATTATACACAAGTAATGAATTGAATTGTTTTTCTTAAATTGTATTTAAATACCTACCAACCTTTTCTTTTTTCCATATTCTTTTTATTATTATTATTGATTAAAACTTCTTGACCTGCTGAATGATTTTTTAAAATAATTATTAACAAAAAAGGCAGATTATTATGTTACAACATATTTAGTTATTTGCCACGGTAGAAAGGAAATATTTCACATTATAATATTTTTGCTCAACTTAAATCATTAGAATTGGCAAATTTTATGCGCCGGCCGAGACAATTGGTTTGGATATCAATGCTGTTTGGTTTGGTTTGTCGCTCTACTGTCATCTTGTGCACTCTTTAGGCTAAACAGACCGGGACCTACAGTTTAAAGTGGATTCCGAACCACTACAAACATCCATGGCACCGCCGGGACTCGAACCCGAAGCCATATCAATGCTGTAGAAAACGGACAACAATGATAATAAAGTAACTTATTTATTAGTAAATATTAGCCTGTATAGTAGGAAATGTTTTTGTTGTTTCTTACTTATTGTTCATAGGAAGTTGTGTGGACTTCGTATAGTTATAATAGTACGTATATGCCGTTAGAAATAATGAACAATTGTTGGGAAATGAGGAAGATACCTTTTTCAACTTTTTCTAGAGAAATGTAGAGAACAGACATCCACAATAAGTACATTTTATTTTAATATGTACGCAGTTAATGCTACACGAAGTATGGCATGGAAGCTAATGGTACTTCATATGTTAATGAAGTAGTTAATGTTAAGTGTTTTTTGGAAAAAAAAAATTTCATTACGCAGTTCTTATTTAACTGTATTTGTAAAATTTTAAAAACGGAACCTAATTTTTATTTGTTTTATAAGAAATTATCATTCATATTATATGGTGAATACCACAAAAGTAAACAATATTCTGAAAACAAAAACAATTTTTTAATATTAATCATATGATAAATAAAATTTTATCTTTCAAAGGACTGTATTCCGTGACAAAGTTTTTCAAGTTTTTTTAATGCAAAATTTTAATGTATAAGACAAAACAATGAAAAACGTTTGTCATTGTTATGTTACAAGAGTTTTGTGTTAATAGTTATCGATAGAGGTATCATTGAAAAACATGAAAATTCCTTCACCTCATCTTGTGGCTTCGTTTGAAAAAGTTTAATATTTCATTGTCAGCTCAAATAATTAAAAATGGGATACAAAAAAATGGCTGGAAGCGAAGTATGCATAGTAAGACATATGTCCTTCATTTGTCATGTCAACAGAAAGAAGTATTTGAATGGAAATAAATTAACTTTCTAAGAATTTTTTGTTGTTGTTGTTGTTATTTTTCTTGACGAATTGAAATATGTCATAAATGAAAGAATTTTGATGTTAGCCTACTTAATCTACAGATATAGTAACAAAACTTCATTGGAAAGAGATTATACAAGATTCATTGGATAGAGATAACACAAGATTTCCTTAAATAGTACATCCGAAGTTCATTAAAGATAAATATTATATGCATTCGAACATTCTTAATTAAAATGGTCATGGCAGAACTCCTTTCAATAAGATAATGATATCAAAGCTTGAATCATAGCTCAAATCATTGAGTTCAGGATATTGCTTAATATATGAGGTTTTTCACAATGTCCTCATGAAAATTTTTCAACTTAGTATAATAATTTATAAGACATTAAATAGTAGACTATGGTTTTTTTTTTTTTTAATCTATTTTTGCTATTTTCTGTATTTAAAATGGCTATGATAATTATCTCGATAATCGTAATTTTCTTTTGATGACAGAAAAATATTCCACTCAAATTACCACTATAAAATGTTTTAAAGATTTCAGTTTACCTACTTGTTCACGTATTTGAAAAAATAATAATTTTCCGCAACATCAATGTACTATCGTTTCAGGAGCGTTTTTTTTTTTTACTGAAACTTTTTTTGGCCTCAGATTCCTTGATCATTCTCATATTTTTATAATTTAAAATATTTAAACAAATGAGAAAATTTTTACTATAAATAATTTCCCTCCCAAGTTCCTTTTTCTGAATAAATTAAGTTAAAAATTATAATAAACTACTTAAAATTTATATTATGGCAAGGAAACAGTTTATCCTCTATATGTTTTCTATCATATGCACCTTTTTTAAAGAATTCCCGAATTTCAAAAACCCGTCTGGTTGATCCATTAAGATTTTTAACTCTTTGTTTATCTTATTTAATTTTAATTTTTCCAGATTCGGCTCTTTTTTTTTTTTCTGTTCAATTTCAGATAAATTTTTTAACTAAATCATTTAAACAGATGCAATTTTTTCATGGCTTATCATTTTTTTTTTTTTGCCCACCGATTTAGAGTCAGTGAGTAATGGGTTTATAATTAAGTGATGGGCATTTTAAAACATTTTGTTTATAAGAAATAGTGAAGTAGGATGTTGAAACTTTAATACTACTTAAAAATAAAAATAGCTATTTAAACTTAGAATAAAAAGTAATGCAGCCTTTAGTTCAAATAATACTTATTAATTATAAATCTTTAAGCACATTATAATGATTATTTTTAAAAACTCGATGTAATTTTCAAACACCTTATAAATAAATAACTACAATAATTCATTTACCTTTGGCTATTACCTTATATCTGATCTGACATTTTATAAAAAGCAAGTGATAATTTTTTTTCTTTTTAAATAAATGTCACTTAATGTTAAATCAACCTCAAAAACGCACATCAATCCAAAGAACTAGCTCAATAAATACGCAAGAGCAAGAAAAACGATTCAAATTACAAACATGACACTAATACAATTTTTAAAAGCCCTGACATCACGACTTATTTGGCATTTCACGAGGCGCGAGTGTAGAATACGTCTCGCTAATACTTGGGCAACACAAGCCACATGAGGAACTGATCTACTTCGCAACATAGGCAAGTACATATCTGAAAAAAGCAAAGCACTACATTGGTGGTGACCCTTGCAGCGCTCCGCCACAGAGAGGCCACGGTTTATCGAGTTACCTAAAGAAACTAAAGAACTGGAAGATGTTATTTTAGATAAGCCTAAAGTGAGAACACACTTCCCAAGAACTTCAGGAAGTTGTCCTTCTGATGAGATAAAAGTCCCCAATGTCAAACTCCAGAGGGTAAGACGTACTTCTTATTTCTAGATCCACTGTTCCTCAAATGCGCCTATTATAGTACCCAGCAAATGTCAGATTTAACGGAAATAAGTCAATCATTTTGTGATTGTATCTACAGTGTTTCTTAGAATGTTTAGAAAATTTTCTCATGAAAACCAGGAATTGTGTTTAAATAAATGACGGATAAAATAATGTGCACGTCTTAAAAATATGTTGATATCACTTCTTTTTACACCCTCATTTATATCACACATCAGGAAAAGCATTTTTTTCAAGTAAATAATTAGATTAACTTAAAGTATTATATAATTATTTAAATGAGAAAAGTTACACTAACAAGAAAAAGACTTAGCTACACTTAACTCGATTACTCCTTTTGAAATTTCCTCACATACCCATCTCTTAACCTAAGATATACATTGCATGTTATGTTATGTTTTTTATAATACAGTATGTATATTATTAATTTCAGTACATATGTTCATGAGATCTTTTAAAAGAAATTCAAATAGTACTTCAAATGAAACAAACCCTATTATATTATAATTTATATGGTTCTATATCTGTATTCAAATATATGTCTTTGATTATGTTTGAAGTTCATTGAAAAAATTAAAAGAACATTACGTTACTATTCTTGTATTAATTAAATTAACTCGCACTTTTAAACTGTAAAGAAGGATACATCAAAAATTTTATTTTTATGGCATATACTATTTATATCATGTAAAAAGACCTTAATGTACATTCAATACATTCTTTTCCTTACTTTATTTTTACCTTCCTTCTTATAGCTTTTTAAGGAAATAATTATTTACTTAGCTTATTATTATTATTATTTACTTACATCTGTATAACTTACGATGCATGAGAATAATTGTTCTGAATAAATAATGTACATAATCCATGAAAACTAATGACGCGTAAAGTGTAATAATTTCCTCTGAAAAATTATTCACTAAATTTGAAGGTGATATATTTATGTCCAAAACATTCCACGTTAAGTCTTCCAGCATGTTATTACTTATTAAGAACCCAGCATAAATCACATATAAGTAAACATAAAATCATCCCTTATTCCCAAGAAAGCGGCTGTCTTGTCAGCCTAGTATGCTTTTCGCAAATGAAGCATTCTCGGCATTTAATAGGAATTCTGTCTGAAGTTAGAGGAAGCCTAGGCGAAGTGTCTGTGGAGCTAATGAATCCCGGGAGATTGTAGGCGGCGGCATGTCAGTCCAATTCGCCGCACATGTCACAGTGATGGATAGAAGGGAGACACTCGTGAAAAAAAATCGCCAAATGGTTATGGCGCACACTAAAATGTTGCTGGAGCTCATGCATGGCAAAAATATCAATTCCTTACATGCGATGACTAATAAGAGACGTACTAAATGGTTGTTTCATACTCATTGGCTTCTGTCCAGGATTGCAAAAAGATGTTTAGTCTTGGAAGCAACAATTTCAGTAATTAGTAAAACTAAATGCAGGCTTACTCCCATTTCAACATGCATTTTCGTATAAATCACATGCTTGGCAACAACTCGTATATTCATGTAAACTACAGATTTTATGTAAACTACATGCTGCGGTTTTGATAACATAGGTTCAACTCGAAAGTGGTAAGCACAAGTACTTATTTGAGTTGAGGAAATTATTTAAAAACTTAACGTTATGTAAACATTTTGAATTGAATAATCCAACTATTTTTGTTTTTATTTTATTATTAATTGTTAAAATTCTTAAGTACATAAATAATTAATAATAATAATAATTCTTTTTAGTTGAAAAAATGCAATGCATATGATTTCTCTTCTCTTTCAGAATTTTTTTTTATTTCTAATATATGAGAATGGTAGATAACTTGTTGGGCTTTCCACGTAAGTCTATCTAACATTCCACGTGATCTCTCTGAGTTTGAAACCAAATAATTCATAGAGGAATTAAAAGTTTCCGGGATAGCCATGATAAATACATTTGCCAGAAAGTCCTTCCATTTGATTCAAGGAAGAGAGAAAAAAGGTTCGAATGTTGATGCTACCCTTGGAGGTGTTCGTTCCAAAGAATAGTAGCAAAATGTAATAGACCCTAACTGGAAATTGCTAAATTTTATACAGATTTGTCATTTCTGTGGTAAATAATCTCAGGTAAAAATACCTGGCACTTGAAAGTAGCAATAATAACTTCTAAAAAATTAAATCAAAGAAAAAATATCTACAATTAAATGTTAAGAATATACTAAATAATTGAAAATTTCTATCCGTTTATAGCTCTACAAAATTTAATTATAAAACTTTAAAAGTGTTAATAGCTAACTTACATTTTATTGATTGCAAAAATGTTACACGATTCCCTATTACAGATAAAATTAATATAACTGCATGATAACTATTGCTATTATGAATGCAACTGTATCATGAAGTCAATCTGTTTTAAAGAAGTTATACGTAATAAGTATTTTACGTCAGATATATTAGATATTGAAAATATGAAAATGAAAAATTATAACATTTTGAAATTTTTTCTCTAATGCATATTTTATACTTTTTAAGTAAGCTGAAAATATAGGGTGACCACTGAAAGGTTTAAAAAGTTCAATAAATTAAATTTAAATACTCAGTAGTTAAATAAATCAAGGAGAAATTGAATAAGCTGGTAACAGGTGTGTGTGAATAATTTCATTTCTGAAAAAATTATAATTCTTGAAATGATTTTTGAATTCTTGAAATTCTTGAAATGAAAAAACTTTCTATTGTATTTACATATATTTTGAAGAAATAAACATTTATAAATTTGATTTCATTTCGTTCTCGAGAAAATTTCGGTCGTTTATAATGGCAAATAAATAAATAAAACATAAATAAAAATAATAAATAAATAAAACATAAATAAAAATAATAAATAAATAAAACGTAAATAAAATAAATAATATTCCAAATTACTCATCTTAATTAGAACTCTAAACTCTCACGTTGCTGAATATCTTATCAATCCGACAGTCTGTTTTGCTATTAGTAGGTTAAGTAATTTCAAAGAATAAAAAGCTTAAAAGCAAATAAACATTTGAACGCTGAATTAAGAAATTCTTTTCTAAGTAATCTGTTTTTATTTCCATTTTTTTTTTAATTCTTATTTTTCGTAAGTTTGCATCAATCTTAAAGTAATCCTTTTAATAAGAGCCATTCATGCTCTTGGTTGGTATTTTTCAAATAACATAATTAAATTAGTGATACCATTATACCTTTAATTTAAAAATAAAATGCGTTAATCAAACAATCATGAATACAAAAAACAATTTATGAAGCACTTATCATTTGAATTTCGTATGACTTATTTTATAAATTTACCAAAATTTCATGAAAGTATTTCCCGCAAACTATATTTCGTGAAACTGGTGTTTGTTGTTTTCATTTGTCTACAAATGAGTTCGTTCTTTCATTTTTTTTTTTTTTTTTTTTTTTTTTTTTTTTTTTGTCTACAAGTGAGATTTGTCATCTAAAAAGTTGATAAATCTCATTTGTAGTTGCGGGATTTCGTTAGTATTTTTGTTAACTGAAAGATGATGTGTTGCATAACAGATATTCTTAATCAAGTGAGGTAAACTTCACGTCTGAACACGGATCCAATTTTGCGAAGGGAAACACTGTGGCATTCGATATTAAAATAACACATCATACTAAGGATGAAAAAAAAGGCGATTGAAAGGGAGAAAAAAGAAAGAAAACAAGACACTCGTAAAAAAAAGAAAGAAAAAACTGAAGCGGAAAGGATGGGGGAGTATCAAAACAATCTCAAAGGGAAATTCGCTGAGGGACATATTAAAGGAAAGGAACTAAAAATCTCAACCAACTGAATATTTTATGCTTTTCAATGTTGAAAAGTAATTCCACGAAGAATTTTTAATACTTTGAAACAAAAATTTTTTCCCCTCGCATAGAAAAAATGTCACAAATCAATACGTACTGCTAAAAAAAAATCCATTTTTATTTAAATTACGTGTCTGCAATAGGTGGATATTCTGAGAGTTCAGCATATAATAAGGTCAAATTCTTTATTAGATCACTAATATTCCAATTATTATCTTTTATTGATTTAAAGTGTTCATTAAAATCAAAATTAATTTTACTCCCAAGGTTGCTGGAATTTTTTTTTTTTTTAATTTGATCTCTAACAATTTTTCATAGGTTTATAATTGGAAAGGTTCATGGGAAAATTTATTAAGTATGATTTATTAACTAATAATAACACTCTTTAAATGTCCTGTATGAGGTAAAACATGACATTTGGTGTGATGTGAAGATAGGTTGACTCACTAGTCTGTCATATATCACAAATATACTCTTTATGTGACAGGATGTAAAAGTGATTGTCTGTAGCATCATTCTGAACAACTATTTAACGCTGTGTGAAGTTCAAATTTTGTGAAGTATCAGCCAGGAAATAACTTTCTACGATTACAAACAGTGATATTCATTTCTAAAACACAGTTAAAATTTTTTGTTGCTCATCATACCGTTGCATTGTCAATTCTAACAACTCCAGAATGGGATCGCTGCAAAATATTACGTTGATGATTCGGTGCTAGAGGTATTTTTTTTTTCTTCAGGCAAGTTTTAGCTAATATTTGTCGAATAGCCTCAATCGATTCGATAACGTATCATCCATCCTGTTAAATATAGTTTGCATTTTTGTAGGAGCTTTATATTGACTGTGCATAATGATTAATACTATGGTATGCATAAAAATGAAAAACATTTAATATTATATATTACAAACGCGCACACACTTTTTTTTTTTTTTTTTTTTTTTTTTTTTTTTTTAAATTTTTTTTATTTTTTTTTTTTTTTTTTTAGTTTTATTCTATGGTTTTCAGGGATCTAGCTCTAATTTCTATGTAAAATTAATGTAAGTTCAATAACAGTTTTCTCAGTCTTCTGAGCAATGATTGTAAAAAGATATTAAATAATAATAAATAAAAAGTTATCACCACTATTTTAAAAAATAAACGATTTTAATTGAAAAGATTGTAAGGAAGAGCAGTTCTTCTACCACTTTATAAATATAAATTTCGAATGACAAGTTGAAAAGATAATGATAAATAAAATAAATTCCATCATAACGCACATCTCAATGTAAATTTCCTGCAAACCTATATCAAACAAACAGCTTTAATAACGAGATCCTTCCTTAGCTTCAAAGGGAAGCTGGTAAAAAAATATCTGATGACAGCAATGATGAATTTGGAAAAATATTACTCAAAGTATGCAATTACTTGCAAAATAAAATTAGCAAAAAAAATTTCGTATGAAATTCAGTAGAGTCAATAGTATTTTAAAATTCCATTGGAAATTGTTATTTTACGACTTATATTCTTTTTATTCGTAATACAAAAAAATAAATCTCAGTAAAATTGTTTTAAGTCTTTATTACCAATTGTTTTTTATCTGGATCCAAAATCTGATTAAAGGGACAGTTGTTAAAAAAATCGAAAAGTCTTCATTATTATTTACATGCTTGGAAAAAATGAATTATTTAAATATATATTCATTTTGTTTTAAGTATAATGCTACAGAGATAGAATTACTTATTAGTGATACAAAACTTGATAACGATACAAACTTCCAAATACAAAACCTGAATGTAAATCCATACCGAAATTGCTCATTGTTTGCAAAACGATTTAAACAATTATTTTTCTTTACTTTTTTACAATAAAATTTGCAATGACCTTCAATTAAAATATCTGAGTACAAACACGATCAAGATGAAGCCATGAGGGAGAATTTTAAAATTGGAAGAGTGAATTTGTTTAAGAATGCATACAGATAAAAATGTCTATAGATCTCAAGTTAAATCCCTTAATGCAAGCATATTTCACCTAACCGTTATGTATCGTCTAAAGGAAAATGCTCACCTGCAAACATAAAATAACACCACAGTAAAATTTTCGATGGTGGTATTGAAATTGATTTCACTGAAATTTGATGAAGTTTAATCATGATATATGATGATATGATATATATAACATCATTTGAAATAAAAATGATTCCTTAAGTATTAACGCACAATTCACTACTCAATTAATGCAACAGTTCAATTAACGCACAAATCAAGCACAATTTGGTAGCAAATATAATGCAAAAAAGGAGGACCTTTTTCAGGAGTGATTTTTCTTGTCACTGAAAATAGATATGTAATCTAATGCCTCTATTAGACCCTGATTTACATCCATATTACTAAATGGTTATATCACACGCCCATTGAAGCTGTCTGAATTTGCAAGCCCTAGTCCAAATTATTTATTGAATATTAGACAGCTCTGCTTGAACACAATCACCTTCAAGTGCTTCATTTAAGCATGATGTAACAAGGAAGTGCTTTCCTGTTAGGATGATGTATTTGCTTTTGATGCCATCCAGGGTGTAGGAGCTAGGGGTCTACTGGTCCCTCCATCATATGTGAACGCCCCCCTGTCGGGCGACAGCCCAAAGGGCCCCGTCAAGTTAATAAGACGGCAACCGCAAAAGAGTGAATCGGACATTCCGGAACCGACTCCTAATTTGAGTGTCGACTCTCGTACTGAATGGCGCCGGTCCCCTATCAACTTTCACCGGACCCCTTTGCCACATATCTCATCTGTTTGCACAGACCCAATGAAGAAAGCCTAATTGTCTATGAAGCTCTCTTGATTTTGCTCGCAACGCAGTATCACTTTTTGGGTTTGGAGCCTAGTTAAAAATACATTACTGCATTTTTTCTTCTCTGGCATCTTTTGATTTTCAAATATAATGAGATGCGTTTCAGAGTGTGTTTTCCAGATATGCATCTTATTAGAAAATCCTGTAATCTCTAGCTAAATGAATTCCAATACGCATTAGCAATTTTTTATTAGTGCTACCTTTCAAGAATTCAAGAAATTTTTATTAATTGTTTATCTCTTTACAAAACATCTCAAGCTTGCGTCGAAGTTGTTACGATATTTTTTTTTTTTTCATCTTACTCTATGCATAGCAAAAATGAAGTGAAATAAGTACATATGCGATAATGCATTTGTTTATATATTTCATGGATTTATTCTTTCCTGAAACATATATTTACTTGGAGTTTTAATTTGATTTTTCCGAAAGCATGGTTTATTTAATTGAAATGCAAAAAATAAGTGAAAAAAAAAAATTTTTTTTTTTTCAGTAAAACAATATTATAACGACCCACTCAAAAATTTATACCCAATATGTTACTTAATTGTTTATTGGCATACTTCATCAAGCATGACATGAATGAACACAAATTCGATAAATTAAAATATATTTCAATGACGGTTGACATCAGACCATGGTCATTAATAAATATTTAGATTGATCAATATAGTACACTTTGAAAGTCAAATTTTATCAATAGAAAGCCACCATAAGTCAGATGTAATGTTTCTTTCAGAAGACTGATCAGAAAATACTTCCCTGCCTCCCTCAACCAAACTGAATCAATTATAACCCATGAAAAACAATAGCATTTAAACCTTAATATTTAATTTTTGCGTAACATCAATAATATTAAACAAAAATCTAAAAGTTCACAAATCATGAATGTTTTTTCTATCAATATTACCTACAAAACATTTATTTCCTGAAAAAAACATTAAACAAAACATGATTTATGTTCAGTATTATTCATAGGAAGGATACAATTGTAATTTAAGAAACAAATATGAAATACTTTTAAATTTACTCACCATCACACAGTTTAAATTCATATTTCACAAGGTAGAGCACAAAAGCCTTTAAATCAAAGTTTTTATCTTCCAATCTAGACCTGAATCTTCATATACGCACTGTTTTAATCAGAACATAATCATTTCTAATTCGAATCCACATCTAACTACAAATCCACCACTAACTGTGAGATTGCCACTTCAGTTGAAGAACGTGAAATAACACACATTTGAACGGTCTGTTTCTGTTCTTGCACTTTGCATACTTCTCTAGACAAAACTATGTTTCACATATATAGTGAAAGTCCTATTAAAAACTGAATTCTATGCAATTACATCCGGCCACGGGCTGCCAGTTGGTCATCACTGATCTATAGAGAACCTCTCTGTGTCTATCTGTCTCTCTCTCTCTCTTCCTACTTTTACAGCCGGATAGTGTGGTGATAACCAACCAGATTTGAGAAAAAGGAAAATTTGTTGAAGATGCATTAAAATTATAGGAACGGAAGGAAATGTACACACAATAAGGAAAAAAGAATTTCATTAAAAAAAATCCAATAAGAAGTTTAACTTAAGAAATAATACATTTTGCCAGAATTAAAGTTATGAGTAAAAAGTATTTAGATTTCTTTTGTAATAAATTAGTCCTGAATGATTAAATGTGAAGGTTAAAATTTTGATTTTAATTTAAGAACATATTCGATGCAATTATTTTAAGCTTTCAAAAAGGTAAAAATTATTTAAATATCTGCCACTTCATGCTATGCAATAAAAAAGGGGGAAAAACTACATTTGCTAATATTATGAAAGATCAAATATAAAGTTTTCCCTGCATTGATTTTGGCTTTAAAAAGTGAAGATTAATAAATAATATATTAAAAGTCTTAATATAATAAATATTTGTTCATATGTTTTCTAATTATAATAAAGTTTTTGAAAGAAAACATTTTAGAACATTTTATAAAAAAACCGAATACTTTTTAAAAATCTTGTTACGATATTAATAACACACAAAAAAGTAAATAAATAGAAGTGAAAAAATCTTTTAAAAGCGTTACTACTATAAGAAAAATTGTCTATTCCAAATTGCCACAGAAAAAAAAGAAGTGTAAATTAAGTATATCGAGTTTCAATTCCGTTCTTCTTCACTTCCTTTACAGTGGAACCGAAATTCCTTTTAATGATGGCACGAGTTACTGGAATAAGATAAATAAAAAACCACAACCACAATCTTCATTTTTTTTAATGCGGAGGAGACATATACGCGTTTGGCCCATAACAAAAAAAAAAAAAACACGATCATTTTTTTCCTCTAAATGTGTCCGCATATATGCGTTTGGCCCATAAACAGATGAAGCTTTTTGATTACTTTACAAAGAGACTACCAATTTGATGGATCAAAATTAGCATCCCGTGATTTAGAACACATTATTTGAACCTTTAGATTAAAGAACCAAGATATGAAGGTTCGTAATTTTCATATCCTTCTTGAACCAATGGAATTATTTTCCGGTCTACTGATTCATCGTGTTCATCCCCAGCATAAACATAGAAGCTTACAGCTCAGTACTTTTATCGGGCTTCGAAATGAGTTGCCTAATTTCAAAAACGCAGATCACTAACCACCAGGCAGTTCCAGTACCAAACAAAATTACCACTATATAAATAAATTCGTATAATGTTTAATATTCGTTGGAGGGTGTTCTTTCCCCTTCAAAATAAGAATAAGTGATTACACTTAAAATGAAATTCAGTGTTTTTCTTTCCTTATAGTAATTTACAGTGATTAACTGGCAGTGCATCCAACTATAAATCTAATAGTAATTTAAATGAACATTCCAGCTACAGAGTAACTATACTGCTGTTCATCCAAACTGAAACACCAAGAAGGACAAGAGATACCAAAGCTAAGTTTATTGAACAAATTATAGAAAATAGAAAAGGGGAAATGAATGAAAATATAGCTTCCCCCGAGTTGAGGAACATGAAAAAATCAATGTTTTGTGTAGTCGCCACAGCTGGAAATTGCTGCTATAAGACTCGGCAGTGAATGAAAAAGGCTTTGGATGTGTTCTTCAGATATGTTAGTTCATACTGCTTCCACACGTTGCCAAAATTAATAATGATCTAACATAGCAATGGGTGGTGTATGTGGGGCTATTTATTTGCCAATCATTGACCAGACATTTTCAATGAGAGATAGATCGGGAGAACAGACTAGCAAAGGAAGCAATGCATGCTAGTGTCTAGAGAAGAATTCGGGGGTCTCAAATTGTCCTATATATAGCCACAAGCAATGCTTAAAACTTAGGTAACTTCAAAGATATAGCGCTGGCTGCTCAATGTCCCGACAATGAGTATTAGGAATAAAATTCCACTCAGCCATAATGCCAGGTGAAGAGCCGAAATAGTGATGCATAATGCAAGAATTAGTATCCTCTCGCCATGATATTGCTCGTCTCGAATATGACCATCGTGGTGTTGTAGGCAGAATGCAATTCGTCTGAAAAGACAATGTCGTGCCATTCGTTTGTCCATACCTGGCGTTCATTGCATAATTGTAGACGTAAACACCTGTGGTCTAAAGTGATGGCTGATGGCTGAGTGGCTAGCGCTCTGGCGCTCTGGACCCCAGGTTTCGGGTTCGAGTCTCGTCTGTGCCATGTTTGTAATGGTTCGGAATCCACTTTAAACCGTGGGTTCCGGTCTAACATGATCGTAAAGTGTTGCGAGGGGTATTGTTACTCCGCGTCCGTAGCTTATCTTCAAATTACACACACCTCCTGGGTAGTGCTAAGTGAGTAAAATCGGTGCAGCGCTGGCCTTAAGACATCAAAGACAATAGTCAAAATTATTGCATTTTACTGACTTGTTATCCGAATTCTACCGAAAATTATATATTTTTCTGGATTTTCAAATGAATTATCGAATTGTCAACTGCTAAATATGCGAAACAAAATATTAAATTTTGAGTTGCTGTTTACTGAATATTTTATTTTTTTTTTTTCAACGATTAATATCTTTTATTGCTTCTTACAAGCAACAGTATTTATTTTATCATTTTAATTTTAAAAACCTTTTCGTTAATATGTCATCAAATGATTTTTGCTTGAATAGGTTTGTCAGGAACGGTTGAAGTTTGTCAGTAATTTATGCAAACAGGTCTGCAAAGCTTGTTTGATTAACAAAGTTTCAGTAACATGATATGAAAAATATTTTTTAGGCAAAACCCTACACTCCTTAAAACAAAATAATAATGCTCATAACTCATAATATTCATGAAAAAAAATAATAATATATCATTTTAAAACATTTTCAATATTCATTTTAAAAAAATAAAGAGTCGTTAATTTTATCAAAAAATTCGTCAACTTCGCATGTCAAGTCCATTTTTTTATACTTTTTTGGAAAACAATTTTGGAATGAAACTATGATCAAATGCCTCTTTTTTTTCCTTTTATTTCTGAGATGCACTCTGCCACTTGAACTAGGATGGCCTCATTTTTTTCTATTTAAAGTTAAAATGCATTTGCATAACTCTTCTCCATTTTCGACTCTTCATCAATCATCAAGTAGAAAGTAACAAATCACTTTCTTTAATAGATTAATCAATTAAATTAAATATTTTTTCTCCTAAGTTTATTTTATTACATGCTTTATTTCTATTATTTTTTTTTCCCCATCCTTTTCATTTTCTTTTTCTCCTCATTTATTCTATTTTATATTTTCATCATAAAAGATCTCTATTATAATAATACTTATGCATATTATTATGTGATTAAAATTATTATTATTATTATTTTCGTTTTGAACAAAAAGAAGAAAACTTAGAGAATAAATATTTGTTACAAAATCAACAAGAAGAAAAACTTGTCTGGTAGAAGCAAAAATAATACTTCATTATGAAATAGTGCTCTAAAGCAGGGGTGGCCAACCCAAATGATCTCGCGGGCCACTTTGAAAATGCATCCTAACTCCTAGGGCCGCATATAAAATTATATATTCCCATATTAGATTTAGACCCACTATAGACATTTTTTTTGGAGTGAAATACTGAAACATAATGAGTTATTATTACTGTGTTTACTATTTTTCTTACATCTAAATATAGATAATAATAATGATACTAAATGCACATCGTAAAGAAATATATAACACTAAAAATGAAATATAAAAAATATATAAATATAAATGAAATAAAAAGGAAATAACTATATAATAATTATATACATGGATATAATTTAACTATATGGATATACAAATAATGTATTTTTTTAATACATTGATTTTCACTACTTTGGCTATTATAAAATAAATATATATTGTAAGTAATAAATCTCTCAGGCCGGAAAAATATTCGAGACTGGCCGCGGGTTGGCCACCCCTGCTCTAAAGTATAGAAGAGTTAAAGAAACGAAAAGAATAGGATAGAATTCACAAATTGTTTTTAAAAGATCTCAGTGACCAGGAGGTAGAGATGGGAAAAACAGTTAATTTTTGTTTTACGGTGTTAACCGTTAACGCTGATACAAATTAGTGGTTAATTTTAAAGCTTACATTTTGCTATGTATATTTTAGATTATAAACATGAATATTATTCAACTGACCGCAATTTTAAATTTGAACATTCCTTACCAGGAGAAATTTGTTAAATTTTTAGTTATATTTTCTATATACAACTATTGTACATATTTTTTTGCGTGCAGTAAATTAAAAATTTCTGATTCAGTATTCATATCTCATCATCAACAGTGGCGTCATCAACAGCCCCATAATGAGTCAAGGCCGTCTTCTTGTTAGCAGATTTCTAGACAGTAGATGTTTTCTTTTTTACGGGGTAGGATTGTCAGCCTTACGCCCAATGCTCTACAGTCAGATGAGACCAGACCTACGGTTTAAAGTGGATTCCGAACCACTACAAACATCTATGGTACAGCCGGGACTCGAACCCGAAACCTGTGGCACCGAGGGCCAGAGCGCTAATCACTCTGCCATCAGGCCCTCCAAAGAATCTTATACCCCATATATTGCTTTGGAATAATACACAGAATAAAAGAAATAGAGATTTCATTCTAATACACTACATTTAAACTGCCATAGAGAAGTAGAGTCCCATCGGCTAATCTTCAGCTATTTTCCTAGAAACTATAAGCTTGTCTCAGGCCCCAGTATTCATACCTAATATAATTAATTAATGCATGGAAAAAGTGGAATAGGAGGCCCACCAAAGTTCAGCAAAATAAAAAGAAAAATTCTAGGCCCCTGAACTTTGATTTTAGCTCTTATTGCAATCAAGGAGCAGCTAAGAATTATTTTTGCAGGACATAAATTAAATTCCGGTATTCACAAAGTGGAGCAGAACAAAAAAAATTGGCATAATTTTGGCAAAAAAAGATTGTTTCTAATTTACATGGCTTGCTAATGTTATTAATACTAAGCCTTCACATTCTTTGAAAAATCGTTTAATGAAAAACAAATCAGTTAATTTATTTATATCGTAAACAAAAAAATTATTTTTTCACATAATATTCTATATATAATCAAATATGCCGTTTAAATTTGATGCAATAAAAAAAAGGATTATTTTAAATTATTAAACCTCAAAAACTAAAAAATAATTCTTTAGTTAGTTTTTAACACAAAAGAAGATAATTTTCCTGTTGAATAGAAAGTGTGATCTCTGTCACATCCTTTAATTTTTTTCCCGTGCCCGACTCGTGGCTCAGTGGTAACGCACGCCGCTGGTGAGCATTAGGGAGGAGGTTCAATCCGCTGGCGGCTTTGTTGTAGACACTGTTTCAAAAAACGAGGCGACTCAATGGTGTTTGTGATGTTCAGCATCTTTCCTCGTTAGTCGGACTATCTGATGGGAGTTTTCCAGGAACAATTCTCCCATGCGGGGTAGTTCACCCTAAAAGTCCTCCCGAAAGACACTGTCCTCCTTCTTCAGAGTCACGGAACAAAGTCAGACTTCTACCTACGGGTGCTCCATCACAACAGAAACTACCCCCTTTTTTCCGCTTTCCCTCCTTCCATGAAACCCCACGGGTTCTTGGACTTGTCTTTTTCTACCAAGTGGGATAAAAAACAACAATTTTTTCTTGCAAATTTTAAAAAAGATGCATATTTTATAAGGTAATAGAAACTTCTTTACATCAAAAATAAAATGTGATTGAAAACTACCAATGCATTTGACAATTATGAACAATTAATAATACAAATGCACTAATTTAATGCAATTAAATAGCATTACAAATTCATATATCCATATATAATTAACTAAAAACAGCAATCCCACTTAAATAAGTTTTTCAGTTACACAAATTATTGCAGCAAATTATTTTATTTGAATTACTTTTGAAATTTACATTGAACTAATTTTTTGAATTTCTTTTCCGGTTTTATTTAGCTGTGATTGCTACGAATTTCACAATTGCGTTGCTCTCATAGTAATGATTTTACACAGTAAATTTTCTATCTCTGTAAATAAGTAATAATAAAAAAATTGAAAATTTTTTCTTCATATTATGTATTTATTAATTAAGAAAAAACATTTCGACAGATTGGTAATTTGACAAATCATGGAAAAATAATATACATTATTAGAACACTATGAATTTTAAAGAGAAATTTAAGTAACAAAATTTTCATGGATCAATGGATGGACAGAACATAGAATTTATACAAGTCTTTATCCAATAAGAAAAATCACAATTGAGTATTTGATACATATGTAAAAATTAAAGAATATTGACATTTTTATTTTATTAACCCATCTATATATCTAACCTATCTTAATCCATCTATTTTACTATGTTAAAAATAAACACTCTATTAGAAGAAAAGTTTCTTATGTAATGTTTTAATATATTACAAGCAGAGATGATCCATTATATTAACATAACTCACCTTGACAAGTTTATTTAAAAAATTAGTAAAATTGATAAATTCGAACTATGACAAATCAGAGAAAAATATCTTATATGTATTATATAATATTATAACAATATATCATATCTTTACGCGATTTCAGCAATCTCATTGACAAAATATTCACTGTAATATCTATCTTTAATTTCATCATGCAAAAACAGTTAAAAAATAGTAAAATATAAAAGCCAAACAATAAATAAATAAATAATAACTATTAAGCCATAGAAATGTTTAGTATAAGTGGAGTTGAAAAAGAATGCTTTAAGTTTCATACATTCTAAATTTATATAAAGTTAAAAATTAAGAAATCCGTGTATGGGAGAGTCAAATTTATTTGGAGCTAAATTTAAAGCAACTGGGAGTGATAAGCTAATATCAACTTTTCCCTCTCGAAAGTATTGAAAGCTAATACCAACCCCTTCCTTTCCGAAAAGGAAATTCCACCAGCGCTAAAATTAAAGCTACTCCTTACGCCACTTAGTGCTAAAGATGGGAAGTACTGTTAAATCAACGGCTAATGTCAATCCCTTCCTTTCCAAAGAGTTGAATTCAACCAACGCTAAAATTCCTAATTTCATATGTCGTCGAGGTCGAGTATCACAGCTAAAACTAACCGTTAGTTCTACCTTTCATCAACTGGTGTTGATCACTAATTCTCGTCAACAAAGTTAAATTAACAGTTACATTAATATTATCACGAATCTACTAGGAGTTTCTTTCAGAAAGTCAGAAGTGTAATTCCATTGCATATCGAAAAATGAATCTCTCTCTTATAAGTTCTACTCGTGGTCCAGTGGTACATACAAGAGGTTTAAGTTTCGAACCTGCTGGCGGCAGGTCATGGATAGTGTGCATGAGATACATTTGTGGCAGACATAGCATAAGGCCCACTTGTGTTCTATAAAAAATAGTTACGTATGGAGCTGGCGTACAGGATGGATTAGGTTTAAGTTCTCTAGCGGCATCCGTTGAATGTAACGGATGCTACTGTCAGAAACCAAGTTACTCAATAACAATTGTAACGACATACACACACGTCTTACATCAACATTCAAATAGCCTAGTGAAAGTTTTCCGGATTTTCTCTCATTCGACAGGCAAATGAGAAGCAGATACCCTAAAACGTCCACCTTGAATACAATGTCTTTCGTTCATTACCCATCGTAGGGCTGTTCATGGTATACATAAGTAGAACTTGAGATCCACCTATATCAACAACAACAAAAAATAAAAAGGAATATAATAGACGATCCTTGAACATGGTAGTAGCCCATTTTTAAATGATTAAGTAAGATATGATTATGGAGCCTCATTTTCCATTTGTATTTTTACTTTTGCAATTACTATAGCGACGAAGCTGTAGATAATATTAATTCAGACACCTAAAGAAAAGAGATTAATAAATTTGAAAAATGATTTGTTTTTAAAGGATATTATCTCCCACATCTAGAACAATTTTTCTAAAAATGCTTCCTACAATGTTTTAAATAGAACCTCGAATTAATTAACCCCCCACGCATCTTAATCTACAACTTTCAGCTACTATTTTTATAGCGCTAGTTTCAACATTGTGCCATTCATTTTTCACATCTCACAAAGAAGAACACATATAAAGATACGGAAGGAAGGGGAAAAAAAATTCAATTTTAACAATGCTTCATTTGAAGTCGGCCGAGAATTCTTGAGAAGAGCATTGTCCTTACCTTGCTGTAGATACCTACCTAATTATTCGTAACGAAGTTCAAATTACATTTCTTTTTTTTTTTTCTTTTCTTTTTTCACTAGGAGACTGAAAGAATCACTTACTGTAGAGAAAGGGTGCAATGTTTGGCCTGTTATCCTTAGCAAATTTCAACTTTTTAAAAAGATATAGCACGAAAGATTTGGGGATAATCGACTGAAAAATGTTGAACTCGAAAGAAATAAACTTATTTGTTCTCAATTTTAACACTTTAAAAAATTTGATGCATATCAAATTAAGCATTTCTTGGTTAGTTATAGATAAATAAAGCAAGAGATTTTATAGCAAAAAATTCAAACATAACTAACTTGCGGCAAATAATTTAATTAATATATTAATTTAATATATAATAATTTAATTTAATATAATTTACTATAATATTAATTTAATATCGATTGAATAATAAAAATATTACAATCAAATATATTGCAAACTACAATGAAACTAACAATTATAAAAAGTAATTCAATATAAACTGCGAATTAACTTATTGTGTAATGAGATCAGTTACTTTACTTGACAGTCCCAATTAATGGAATCAAGTAAATGTAATAAGGTTAGAAATATCGGAATTTTTTTGAATCAGTCGTATGGCTTATTAGGAGAAAATTGCCACAAGTGTATGGAGTTTTAAAAGTTGTTAATTTTGAAATTCATTTTTCCAAAATAGCATTATATAGTTCCAAGTAGGTCCTTTAAAGTTATGAATTCCTCAAAAATATTTAACTTACGGTACTATTTTATTATTTTTTGTAATTTTCAATTTTAGTCATTTATTCTTATATTTTTGGTGGTATGTATTTATTGTATGTCCCTATATCGATTCAGCTCATTTTTTCAATGTACAGAAAAGTGTATTTTGTTTTATACATATATTACAGCTTGCAGACTCGACTTATTTCTTCAATTATTCCATTATCAAAAATCCATTATTCAGCAGTAAGAATTTTTCATTGGCCTTTTTATGTTTAAGGAATTCTGTTTTATATAAATTCTAATACCAAATTAGGACGAGTTTTTGAAAATCGTCCCCTTCCAAATGTCATCGTACAGTATAATTTTTTTTACTCATCCTCTTTTTATTTAAGTAACTTTTATTTTAGGGTAATGGTTTATCTAATAAATAACTTATAATAATTTCAGTTTTCAGAAATAATTTTATATTTTTGGTATACAAAACTATTTATTCTCTTTTATCTGTATATAGCTGTCCTTTTAGAAGTTCCATTAAAAAAATTACATGAATTTTGTTTTCAAACCCTCTATTAAAGAAATATTCGATGAGTAGTGAAAATTTTAATTTGAGCTGAATGCAAATATACGTGTTTTTAGACATAAGTTTTAAAATGGTGCTTCATTTTATCTCTATTAACTTCAGTTCAGTTTTCTCTTTCTCGCTTTATTTTCTCACCATATTTAGTTCAGCATCTATAATTTCTTCTTTTTTTGTACATTTTTCCTTAATAAAGAAATTAAGTCAATTTTGTACTTTATTTCAGTTGAATAATTATCAGCTCTCTAATTGTATATTAATTTTTGAATGCTGGAGTTAATAATTATATCTAAAAATAATTATTAACTCCAGCATTCAAAAATTAATATACTACCAAATGATTCATTCTCACCTCTAAAAGTATAAAATAATAAAGGTAAGAAATCCTTTTTATTTGCGCGATACTACATCACGTTAATGAAAATAAATGAAAACTTATACCACTTTTCTCTGAGAACTAAGCCTTAATGAAGCACGTCTGTTTATTCATTAATTTCTTCGGTTTTCATTTTTTTTTTTTTTTTTTAGGGGGAGAAGGGTTTACAAGAATGTTGTATAAAGTAGCAGTTAATGAGTGAAAAATGTTGCTTAAAATAATTATATCATATTTTTAATTAATAAAAAAAATCTAATAAATATATATCTAAATTAAAAACAACCATTTTGTAATTTAGTAATCTTATGCCCTGATTTGGAATAGATCCATTGTTAAATACGGGTCCTTCCTTTTTGGACCAGTAGTGAAGTATAACTATCCATCAGTTAGAACCTAGAAAAGACGACATTCTTTTTCAGAATCCATATTACATTTTAGCAAATAGCGCTTTCAATCCCTAAACTCTTCGGATGGATAAACTAATTAATGAGTTAAAATATTTGTTAAATATCTATCGGTGTTAAGAAAACATATAAGAATTTAAGAAAGAAATTGTAATTTTTTTATGAAATTATAATCATTATAAGTTTTCTCGATTATTCCCAAAATGCCCAGAAGATTGTAGTAGTCTAATTTCCATTACTAAAAGAATAATCAGGATTTCAAAATTGTATTAAAAATAATACACAAGACATTCGCAAGCATATTTGTGATAATCGTTTCAAACATATAAACAAACTAATAACTAATCTTCTTGTAAAGTAGAAAATAACGTTACTTTTCCCATAGTACAGTTTGTAAATATCTCTCAGATATTGTCAAAATAAGAAAAAGTAAATGAGGTATAAAATATTAGTTACTACATTAAAAAAAAAAAAAGATAGAAAGACTTCAATAATTTGGAGGTTTAGAAAGAAAAAATATTTTTTTATTAAAAATCAATGAAGATCAAATTGAAAAAGTTAAACAGAAGAATTATATTTCCATCTAGTAAGAACGATAATTAATTACTGAGTTGATTAAAATGGCAATTTGGCTGTCGTTAAGCGCGTGATTGGCGATGAAAAGAAAGCATTCGCCGTGTTTCTTTCTTACTTTTGTTGAGCATTCTTGGTTTCTTTTGTTGACGCACTGCTGACTCTTCAACACCGGAGGATCAGGTTCATGAAGTCGTAAAAACGTTCGGCCACTTTAGAAGCAATCAGCCAAGTCAGTAGTACCTGAGGAAGCTGACATCGGAGAAAGCTTTACGCGATGCCAAGTATTCCTGGCATCATGAAAGACAACGACTCGCCGTTCATTTCTCTGTCTGACTTCAAATTCTTTTTTTTTACTCTTGGTGCAATCCTTCTTCTTCGGCTACTTCTTCTGCGGCATTGCCAGCTCTACTCATGGATCATTTGGCGTAAACAAAAATCACACATAAGATTTAGGGTAATCTTCTTATGTAACATCATCAAATTTTTTAAATCTAAATGTTAACATTCTCTAAATTTTAAGTATATAAGGGATCCCAAAAGCAGTCGAATACTTATAAATAGTGAAACTTAGTAAATTCAAAGCTCAAAATAAAAAATAAAATAAATGTATTCAGAATTTGAATCTTGGAATCATTAATATTCACAATATATATATAAATGTTTAGAAAATTCAGAAAATTATCCAAAGTGTAAGAGTTGTGTTTAAGAATTGGGTTCATTATCAATAAGAGAATCCTGCAATAACTTCAAAAATAAAGAAAAAGTAAATATGATTTATCATAAATACATTAAAAAGATTCTATGATTTAAAACTTTTCTTAAAAAAAAAAAAAAAAAAAATCTTTTAAAATATTATTCGATCATCTTGAAATTTCCTATACAAATTTCTTTACACCAAGTACGCAAGTGGTTAAACTTTTGCGGTCCATGAGTGTTAACTTTAATCACAGCATGTGTTTCAACTGCGCAATTAGCTTCACATTAAACAATTATAATAAAATTTGCAAATGGTTTATTTATTAAAATTTTTTGATGAAACACCTTATATCGATTGGACGACTTCGTGCGTGGTCGTGACATAGTCCGAATACGTGAAACTGAATGTTCATGCCAAGTAATAGACTGCCACTTGCACCATACGGACACGTCTGCATAAAGGTGTTGTCAGCAATGGTTACTGCAAGCTCATTGGTGAAACTCTGGAAATGCAAGGTACAAGGATACGAGGCAAGATCGGATGATTGTGCGGCAGACCCAAACTGGTCAAATGCCACCATTGTCCACCACTCAATTTATTTGATATCTATCACCATATCACTGTACTTTTCTGAGAAGAGTTTAAGCTCATAGCTGTTTTTTACCTCACAGCATCATCTGGAATGGTGTCGTAGCCGATCACGTCCAATAAACTAGCAAAGCGTAATATTCAGCGATGAATCCCGCTTCAATCTTGGAGCAGTGTGAGGTTGATCCAGAACTAAAGGTCCAATCTTCCTTTGTTTTACAGAGGTACACAGCAATTACCCCTGATGCATTAACTCTACCGTGAGGTGCTGTCTCTTAAGACATTAAGTCGCTCTCTGACATCCTGCAGGTCCTTTGCGTTGCACTTCATGACACATCATTCCGGGGTCATTTTCTTATAAGATAATGCTGGCCTTATGTAGCTCATATATCTCTGGACTACTTCCATGTTGTTGATACTCTTCCTTGATCAGCTAGGTCACCAGACCTTTCGTCAAATGAACATATATAGAACATGGTAGACCGCCAGATTCCGGCACCCCAGAATGTCTCAAATATGGAGCAACAATTGGAAAATGTCTGGCAAAATATATAATGAAATATTAGAAGTTTTTAACGCTTCTTTCATAGACGTTTACAAGCTGGCATCACCAAAAGGGAAGATTTCACCAATTACTGACTTTAACGTTCAACATATAATTGCTAGTCATTGATGGGTCCTACGATCTTGAATTTTTAATCCTTTCATTACTTGTGCTTTTATGGGACACGGTAGACCGCATATTTAGTTTTAATAAAAACGGTAACCTGCTTCATAATTCTTTAAAAAAAGAGTGTACTTTGGGATATTCAAAAGCTACCCAATTTTTCATAACGTATCCTTTTACTTTCAGGCATTTTCATAGTTAATACGGAAACCTATCTAAATTACTTACTCTGGTTATCTTTACTTTGAAATTAATTTTCAGAAATGCTAATTGTCCACTTATTCGTTTTAATTAATAGAATTAAAAAGAAATCTCCGAAAACATAGATACAATTGCAATGATTAGCAAGCTTCCATCTTGCTTTACAGTTGGGCGAATGTTCTTTTCTCTATTTTCCTTTGTTTGTTAAAACTAAAATTGTTCATTTAGATTTCTAATAGTAATGATAAAAATTTAAAAAAAATATTTATTTAGATTTTTGATAGTAATGATTAAAGCTAATTCTTAAAATAATGTTTGCTAAGGTTCCTTCATATAGCTCATTCCCAGGCGTATAGTTAGGTTCCAATAATAACTCATAATTATCACATTAATAGATTTCATTCGTTATACAGTGCTACAAATATCAACTGCAAAAAATATCTGCATTGCAAAAAAATGTTTACAATGCCTATAAATGGCAAAAAAAAAAAAAATGTCTGTACTGCATTGAACTTTGGGAAATTTCTCGTTGTATTTGATTAAGCTTTTTAACAATTAAACAGTGCGAATTTTTTTTTTTTTTTTAATTTTTTGCAAAGATGACAAAATTAAATCATAGCAATTTAAAGTCGGTTCTAACCACTTTCCTACTCTCTGTATCAAAATAATAAAGCTGAATTCATAAAAATAGAAAAAAAAAGTGGATTTCAGGATACTCAGGATATTCGCAAAGCGATAATTAAAAGATTGAATTATACAATTTGAAAGAAGATTTCGTAAAAATCTATATTCCTCTTACCGCTATTAAATGTTTCATTCTTTAATTTTAAATTTAAAAACATCCTTTTCCAGCTATCTTACATTTATTTAAATTCGAGGAAGAATATATTTTGACTAGAGACATATTTAGATAAGAAATGTTATTATCCTGTTTAGCTATTTAAAATGTTTTAAATACGTATTTTCTATCTGTATTCCTTGTTATTTAAAAAAAAATCTTGTTCTGTATACGATATGCATCATACCTTTTTTTTAATCAACGAAAGTAAATTGGAAACTATTTCCAATAATTCTTAGTTTCTTTTTCCAAACCCTTACTATTTAAATTTCGTAAATTTCGCTTCAATTAAATTTTTGTAGAGGCAACAATTTTTTTCTCTACTTGAATAAAAATGGCTTTTAAATAAACACCATTTTGTTCAAATGGTTAGATAAAAACAAAACAAATACATATTGGTGCTTTTTATGTAATTTTTTAAATAATTTAAAATAAGGTAGCCGATAAAGTTCTAGGTATCAATCACTTTATTAAATACTGTATTTGAAAATATTAATAACATTCGTATAAAATATATCCAATATAAATAAAATTGTTTAACGTGACTTTAAAAAGAAAAAGAGCAAGTTTACGATTAGATTTGCAAAGTTTTTTTTTTTTTTTACTTCTAAACATATTATTTTGCTAGATTCGGAGTCCGGTGATAACATGTAAGGCAGTATGACAGGCGTGTATAAGCGTCTCGCATCGACAAATAGACTGTATGGTGACATCTTTCGTCCATACGACACACGAATGTGGGGTAGTTACCTTTAAAAGTTCTCCCTTCATTATCTGTCGATTCATGGTACACAGAAGTGTCACATCGATACATAGGGAGAAAAAAAATCTCTTCCCTTGATGAATTGAAAAAAAAAATTATTGATAAATGATGCATAATCAAAAACATAGGTAAAATTATAAGACTAATCTAAAAAAAACAAACAAAGATAGAAAGAAAAACTTTATTTCTAAATCAACCATTTCGAGAAGTCGCGGAAAACACGATGTTCTTCAAGTCAAGAATAAATAGAATAAGGGGGAAAATTGAAACCAATAGAACTGATACTGGAGTCAAAATATGTAACATAATTACTTTTAAAACTGACAGAACCCAGTGCAACAAAATTTTTCTCAACTACCTCTGAAATTTAATCTTTTCTACATAACAGAGTGTTGACTGCTTCTTTAACAAATGGTGTCTTTTTCTAAATGTTTTTCAGTTCTTTTCCTTTTTTCATTCTTTCACTTCATCCGGAATTAGAAACTTTTGACTGTGAGTGCAGAAATTCACGATTTATTATACTTTTCCTTAAATAAGTCGTACCTCGATTAATAAATTGTTTAAGATATGAACCTTTTTCAAACAATAATTTTAATTCGAGAAGCAAACTTAAACAATTAAATATGCATCTTTCATTTAGCTTTTAGTCTGGCATTTAATTAGCTTCACGGCATTTAATGGCATTCACGCTTCATTAAAGTGTGAATGCCTAGTACCTACCAATTTGTTTATTGCGTATAATTATAAAAAAAAATAAATGTAAAATGTTTGTATACAAAATATGTTTAATATTTATTTTCACAGATCAGATATATTTTTAAAAATGGAGTATTCAATCAACTGAAAGGAATATATTCGGCAATTAGTCAAAAATTAAATTCAGCAGCAACTATGAATTTAAAGCGTAAAACAAGAAATTCCTACAAAATAATGAAATCAACAAAAATAGCCAAACCTTGTCGGTCCCCGACTCATGACCCAGTGCTAAGGTGCATGAGGGCTCTGATATAAATCTGATGGCGGCATTTATTTACAGTTACTGTTTCTGCCCGATTCTTGGCGCAGTGGCAACGTGAGCAGCTAGCGTGCAGGAGGGCTGAGGTTCGAATCAGCTGGCGGCATGGTTGTAGTAACTGCTTTCAGAAATGAGGAGCCTCGATGGCGAATGTGACTCGCATCGATAGTTGGACTGCCTGGTAGGAGTTTTCTTCCATACGACACGCAAATGCAGGGAAATCTAAAAGTCCTCCTGGAAGGTACTGTCCTCCCACTTTACACGTCGGTGGGCTGTTCGTGGTATGCACAAAGCCCACCAATGTTCCACTCTCCCATTTTTAACTGGTAGGAAGTTACATAGCTCTAGTGGATAGAAAAGAAAAATCGCTGTTTTTAGAAAAGAGAGGAATCTATCGCGATTGTGGTAGCATGTGAAAGCATCATGCATTACCTAAAAATCCTCCTTTCATCGCTAATAACAAAAAAAGTCTCGCAGATCCTTTGGTCTTTGACGATCAATAGCAAATAATAATATTTTTTCTAAATTAACATTTGAGATTCAGCTACTAAATTTGACTTATCTAAAATCTTAGATGCAAGCAGATTTATCTGTATTTTCTCAACTTTTTCACATCTATTTATGTATACAGTGTAAGTTGAACTTTCAATGGGAATTAAATAAATCTATGTAAAGATTATCCAAATTCATCTTTGACACAATCGCTAGGATAGCAAATAGTTAATGACGAATGCAACAAGTCAAAGATAATTTGTTATCTGCCAATTATGGAATTGCTTCTTTCAGATCTGAGAAGGAATTAACACTTTCCTCTTAGGATACAACGAATTTTAAATGCTAACATTGAGAGCACAATGATTAGGAATTAACTAATTTTGAATACAAGTATGACTATATTCTATTGTGCACGATGAAACCCGAACACTTGCAGCCAAATTCATATTTATGCCATATCCATGATTATATAAAAACAATTCCAAGTAATTAATTGATATATTACTTTCCATTTTACAAAAAAATAGGGCCTGAATAGCCGAGTGGCTAGCGCTCTGACGCTCGGTACCACAAGTTTCGGGTTCGAGTCCCGGCGGTGCCATGGTTTTTTGTAGTGGTTCGGAATCCACTTTAAAAAAGTAGGTCCCGGTCTAATATGATCGTAGAGCGTTGCGGGGGCATTGTTACTCCGCGTCCGTGGCTTATCTTCAAGTTACACGCGCCCCCCTGGGTAATGCAAAGTGAGTATGTCTGTGCAGCACTTGCCTTAAGGCATCCAAGACGTCCATGTTTGTTTGCCAGCTACATTAGAAAGAAAAAATTTTACAAAAAACATTTAATACATTTATTTCTGCTTGAATAAAATATTGATAGCATCTTTTATTAGAAACCTTATCACGAAGTACAGAACTTCATTCAATAATACAAATTTTTCAAAAGTAAAAGAAACAAGATTTCAAAAAATAAAATCATACATTTCCATTATGTTCCAATAATTCTTGTCATTATTTAAAAAAAAAATCAGCATTACAATATTAAAATAAACTGTAATATATAATTTTCCTTTTATTATGTGGGCATATTTACTACATTTTTTTAATGCTTAAATTAAAAAAAAATTTCATGTAATTTGATTAAAACATTCGAAATCCATGTTAAGCAATAAAACTATTATATATAAAAAGTCAGGAGATAAAATAAACTTTGAAATAATCAATCAAATTTAATATAGAAATATAGGATACATAAATTAAAAATTTTATTTAAAATATTTATTTCATTGCATAAAGCTTTAAAATTAATAATAAAATTATTTAATCAATTTGTAAGTTATACTTTCGATATTATCGAGATAATAAATTTTGGTAACATCGAAATTTGTCTAATTACAAATCAATAAGAATTAGACAAATTATCAAAATAAATTAATTCAAAAAATTTTTAAAAACTTTTTTAAAAAATGACTACTAAATCATTTGAGGCCTTTTCTTAGCGAATGAAAATAATTATTTTCAATAAAGTAAGGTAAAAGTAAACTAATTAAATAATAATCCCAATTAATACATTTTTAAGAGTCAATTCCGTGAAACGAAAACTACAACATTTTTCCACTTTTTGACTGGTATCATTTGAAAAGTTCGTTACTATATTATACAAGTTCATTGCTATATAAATTACAATTTTTGAGTATTTAAGGAGAATCCGACATTATGTGCCTTCCAATTTTATGTTTAAAAAAAAAATCATTTTTTTAAAAATAAATATATAATAGGGTGTTTCACTGGGTAGTCACAAATTTGTTCTGAAATAACTCGAAAACGAGAAAATAGATGGCGGGGCTAGTCGCACATGGATAGGAGGTGAAAGTGCATTCGTTTGTATAGTGCAGGGATGGGCAAACTTTTTCAGTCGCAGGCCAAAAATCGAAGAAAAAAAAAAAAAAAAAAGTTTGGGGTCCAAGATAAATTTATCTAAAATTTAAATATGCTAATGAGATGAATGAAATTGCGATTTCATTTTTCAAAGTTCCTTATATTGATGTGCGAAGTGAGATGTACTGTTTCTAAGGTACGAGGCTGAATGCTAATCTGTCAATCTACTACTGAAATCATTCTTTCCAAGGTTCATAATTGAAAACACTTGTTTACATATATAAGATGAAGCAAACATAGTACTGATTCTCTGGGCGTGAGATACTAAATTTGGGAAACTTACTTTCGATAATGATTTGTAAAACTGTAACTTTGGTATATTTAGAAACAACTGTTTGAGATGATTGTTAGATTGCAACTTAATTAATTAAACCTGCAAATCTGACCGCACTGCTTCACAATTTACGTTGAAAGGCATGGTAAAAATATCCAATTCTGTTTGAATGGTACTGAAAACTTGAAATCCGTGTTCGAACTCAAAATGCAGTTTTTCCAAGCCATCTTCGTAATGAAGCTTAAAATGTGCAGTCTGCCACATGTGAGGTCTAATTCACTTATATTGGATTTCCATATGTCTGCTCCCCGAGAAAGAGATGACGCTTGTTGGCGCCAATCTACAGCTATAACTAACAAAGAACATCCGCTTTTAACACTTTACCGATTGAAAGCTGTCTGTGCTTGCTATTTCCATCGATTTATATTTTGTAGAACAAAAATAGAGAAAGTTAAAAAATCATCAGTCCTTTGAAAAAATGGAAGAAAAAAATATTTAATCAAAGTAGAAAAGGAGAGGGATATATAATGTATAAATATATATTCTTTTAATTTACCTAGGACCGACAAATTAAAATTCTATCCGCGGGCCGTAGTTTGCTCATTCCTGGTATAGTGAGTGAACATAGCGTGAAAAATGCATAAAAAATCGAGTAATTTCGAGGAAAAAAAAAAATAAAATAAATAAATACAAATACAAATAAGGAGTTCCAGCAGGACGCCGCACCCCCACACGGCACTCATGTGCTTCGCCTGTATCCTCTCACAAATTATTGCCAGAAATATCATTGAATGCTTTTTCGCTGCTCTCCCTACAGTTCTTACTAAACGGATTTCTTCTTATGGAGATGTTAAAGGTCAGCTGACTATTACCGATCTTGCGCACGTGCTATCGAAGCTGACATGATTATCTTTAAAGGCCACTTGCTACTGAACATTTTTTTCATTCCTCCAAAAAGCAGAGTTCACGTTATTGCCTTTTATCTTTTGTAAATACCCAGAAACACTCTAATTTATAACATAAATTAGAAAACTATGCATACATGCATTTGAAAGCCCATCACACCATGTTAAATTTAACTTTTTGGTTAGCCTGAACTTCGAATAAATATTTACATTTTATTAGAATTTCTAACATGTCAACATTGTAATTGTTTTTGGAAAAAGATTTGGTTTGTTTACATTTGAACAATGTACTGATGTTTACAAGAATTTTAAATCTAAAATTTGCAGCTGTCAAAAGTTTTAATTTTCATTCTCTCAGAATATTAAACAGTATAAAAGCAATATAACTAAAATATGCATGCCACAAAGTTCTGAAAAAAAAAACTGCATTAAATTAACAATTGTATCATATTAACTCATTGGAAAAAGCTAAGCTATAATTAAGATTTTTGTTCTGCTATCCAGGAGTTCCATTGTTACTCCATTCTATGAATAATACTTTTACGTTTAAATTCTAAATATATTAAAAACATTCTGATTTATATTTCTAACTGTCAAATTCTCCTAACATAAATGTTATTAAAGACTATAAAGATAAAAGACTAAATATTAAATTACTTGGGTATTTTAACAGACTTTTTGATGCTAATGAATTTTGATACAATATGTGCTTCCACACAAGATATCAAAAAAATGCACTTTCACTCCTTGTTTAAAACAAAATAATAAAAATGCAAATAAATGTAATATTTGACAAAATAAAAAAAACTTAACAGTTATAGAATACTTGAGAAAAGAAACAAACAGTCAAGATAAGCTGATTTTATAAACATATTTTTCTTGTGTGCAATCAACGTATCAGTAACCAGGGGTGGGATGTCAGACAAAAAATTTCCAACTAATAATTTGAATTTTTTTATACACTATGATCATTACTAATGAATTTAGAAGAATTTTTTCAATAAATTCAAACTTTTATTAAACTAATCTATAAATACAGTTTTTTATAACAAAGTATTCTTTTTAAAACTTTAAACGTGCAGTATATACACTAATTTAAACAACATTCTTGTATTCTAAATTTGCTTACAAAAAATGCATATATCATATAAAATAACTGAACAAGAAAAGTATTATAAAATGGCTCAAGACAAGCAAAAGAAAATTGTACATTTTAAGCACACAGATGCTCTATTTGTAATACATTAAATCTTCATTCTTAATAATAGAATAGCTTCTATAACATTTCTTTTATGATGGATCCAAGATAACTATTTTAAACACATCAGTGCTGAGAAAAGTTTCTCTCAATATTAGTTACCTGAATAAATATCAGTGAACATTATTTCTCTTTTAATTTCTATATATTTCAATCAGGATAAACTTCAAAGTAATTTAACAAAACAAATATTATGCATCTATTGATATATGCACCACAGTAAGCTGAATTGAAACATACAATTTGAGTAAAATAATTTTTGTTAAATTAGGCAAATTTGGCTTTTCATTTAACAGAAGGCTACATAATAGTTCACAATAAAAATACATTTTTTATTTATAAGCTTCAAATGAGATATAATATAAATACAATACTAATAATTGCTCAAAATAAAGAAAAAAAATACATATAATAAATTTAATATTTGACAAAATGAAAAATCTTTTAAAACAAATACTAATTTATAGAATACTGGAATGTTATACTTTTTCTTACATATGAGAACTTTAATTTTTATTTTTCAATTAAAATTTAAAAAGAAAAATTATAGCTGCACTTCAAAGAAAAAATATTTAGGCTAGTAATAACCATAATTTTCATTTGTTTAATAAAGTCATTTATAAAAAATATTTAATTATTTATCATATTTGAACTATTAGTTTTTAATAAGCATAAATAAATAGCATTCATATCATAAAATTAAAAAAGGCAGAATTTGTTTCTGCCACCAACAATTTCATAAAAGTAGGAAAAAACTCTTTAATAGATATTTTAGATGACAATCCATAAAAACAAAAAATGATTTATTAGTGACATTTTTGATACAATGGATTAGATGATGCTAAAAAAATCATTTACTTTCAATTATTTATTTATATATACACATATTTTAAAATATATGCATATATTCACTATCATAATATACTTAAACCTTTTTATTTAGAAATTTTTCACAAGAATTTTTAAAGAATTGTTTTAAAATTAAATACTATAAATAAATACTGCAGCATAATTTTAATCAAAATGCCCCAAAGTAGTTGGCATAAAAACAATCATGATTAAATTGTTTCTTATAAATAACGATTTCAACACAAATATAAATCACACAACAATGAATGACTTGAAACAAATATGCATGATAAAATGCAAGTACAAAACTATAAAAATAATACATGTACAATAGTTTTACATATTACATTATTCCTTCTCATTAGATTTTAAAAGGTGTCTATGATTATATTAAGTATATAAATTCCTTCAAAACAAAAATAACATACAAGAACATTAAGTTAGACATTTCTACATGAAATTTGTGCAAATATTTAAAAAAAAGAAAGAAAGAAAGAAAGAACTCTCAATTCTTACAACAAATTTTAAATCTCCTGCATGAAAAAAAAGAGCATTTTTTAAGTATTAAAATTATCATTTTTTAAATCTAAAAAGAAACTAAAACATCAAGAAAAACATTTTAAAATGACTAAAATGGAAAGGAAAAAAAAAAAAAAAAACTGAAATATAAAGTGCCAATTTCAATTATAGTACTCAATGAAATCAGAACTCTGAAATTAACACAAACAATTATTTCGATCACATATGTATTACACTATATAAGGTGAAAATTAGAAACAGAACTAAAATTTAAAATCACTGACACTATTATATAAGATGTATAAAAAAAAAAACTTTATTATTCCAGAATACAGCTACAACTTCCAAAGAAAATAATGAAAATAAAATCCAAAGTTAAAAAAATATATCATAATAATAGATGTACAGACAAGCTATCAAAACAAAGAAAACAACAATATATTACAGTACCTTTCACAAATTCAACAATAAATATTTATAAAAATCTACATTCATTGTATAATTTCAAATCAACATCTTCATTTTGTAATTTTTCATATGAATCTTACTATTGAGCAGTGTTTTCCATGAAAATACGACACAAAATTGACCATAACATTTTAATTAATACAATACTATGAAGTCGGAGTTGTTTCTTCCATAATAGCATACGCTTGTTTTAGTTCTAGAAAGAAATGAAAAAGTTAGAAATGTATGAATTTATTTCAGTGTTACTTTATCTCTGTCTTGCTTAAAAAAATGCTTAGTATATTACTTAGATTCAGGTTATAGCTTAGATGTAAAGGTTTATCAACAGATGTATCTGCACATTGAAGATATATTTCCATCTGATTAACAGCATCAAAATATGAAATTTTGAATATATTATTACACATAGAAAAAAAAACAGCCACTCTCGTAATTTTCAAATCTTTATTTATGTTATCCCCAAATTTATTTTATTTCATATGTAATCTTTTACAAATTGTACTCGTTGCAATTTATTTATTGATTGGTACTCTTGTACAATAACTAGCTTGATACAGAATCCTTATTTGATCTGACTTTAATAATAATATTTTAAATCCATGGACACAATAACAACAAAATCCTTATTATTTGAAGCATTTTAGGAAAATGATATTTGAGAAGTTATTTTTGCAGAAGTTAATTTAAGGTTATTTTTAATAGTTTTCAATACACACCTCTCTTCCCAGAAAGTTAGCTTTTGAGGTCTTTCTTCACTTTCACCATTTTTAAACCTTCCTCACAACACCTCAAATAGTTGATCAAAATTTTCAACAGCAATTCTGATTTTTTGCATAAGATAAATTTTGGTTTTTAAGTATAATAACGATGTTTATTTTTATTATCTGGCCATGTCATGAAAACTTCACAAATTAATATTCGAAATTCACATTATAACTGTGAATGACTAACATTGGTTCATTTCAAATTTGATTTGTCCTCTTTTTTTTTCAAATCTAAATTTTAATTATATGAATAAATTTCTGTCCAGTTCAAAATTAGTAAATTTGTTTGAAATTATATACATAAATAAGGTAATAGTTAACCTTGTTGCATTACTTCAAAAAAAATATTAATAATAAAAAGGAGGATGATTAGGAATTTTATGAAGATAAGCATCCATGCACTGAATCCAAATTTCATATCTGTTGAGTTATACAATTTTAAAACAACATAGAAGTAAAATTTTCAAATTAATACCAAAAAACACTTACCATGTAAAAGTACTTGAAATCTATTGGAAGACATGTTTATTGAATGGAAACTTTTGTCATCATTTTCTGTTACCTCAAAACTCAATTTAACTGAGGGGTTATCAACATCAGATAAGCAACTTGATGAAAGAATATGATCAACTTGCCAGTTGATGTTCTGTATTTCTGTAACTAAAAGAACAAAAATTATTATATAAATTTTTAAATGAAGCAAATCTAATTTTTTTTGTTATTTATAAATAATCAGATCAATATGGTAAAATAACATTTGTGTAGTTTCCTTCATTCACCTGAATTTTTTTATATTCATAGTTTATTCATTATTTCATTCAAATCACTAAAATGTATGCATTTAAGTGTTGTATTTTACAAGTCAAACGTTTTAGTAAAAATATTTCATAAATTCCAAATAGACACAAAAGTTGACATTTTACACAATCAGGAATAGTCATGCAACTACATTTAAAAATAATTTCTTTTTAATACTACATTGAAAATATTATTTCACTTTATCTATATAAATAAAAGGAAAGACTATAGACTCAAAAACAACTATTATTGCCAGTAGTATTTAAAAAGTGGTTTGAATTAAATTTGATAAGTAGTGCTATTGTTTTTATATCTATATAAATAAAAGGCAATGCTATGTGCATGCCCTATTGATTCAAATATTACTAAACCGGCTTCACTGAAAATTTCATAGTTTGTTCTTAATAGTGCTAGGAGTGCTTAGTAGTTTGAACTAAATCCAATAGGTAATGTTGCTGTTTTTACAGTGTTAATTGAAGATTGGATTTTTTCTTTTGATTGCTATTAAAAAAAAAAATTGTCTGACAGCAAAATACTACAAAATTTGATTTGCATGTGTAACTAAATAATTTAAAGATGCTGAAGGAAAACAAAACAGTAATGAAACAATGGAAAAAAAAAAGAATTTTATTCAAGTCATTTTAATTGAATAACAAATTTATATGTAACTTCAACTATATTCATTTTATTCATATATATATACTCAGATTTAGCAGTAGTGAAGAGTTGTCAGGTCTGCTGACTATTAAACAATAAATTTTCCTTATAAAGAAATATATATAGCAAGAATTTACTTTAATTTTTACTAAGATGAGGATGTTACATCTCTCGAGATATAGTGCGACCCCTTTATAAATAAGCTTAAAATAATGCAAGAAAAATGCATTAGCAGTAAATTGAACAAAATAAATACCCTAATACATTTGTAAAATTATACATATACATACTATAAAAACTGGAAGACAAAAATAATGATATCAAAATTTCATGCTGCCTTTGTTTTCCTTATTTGCAATTTTTTTTTAATGTTATTGCTCAAAGGCATACATATTTTATTCCAATAGAAAAGTATCACATGGTTTTTATTTACATGGATATAAATCACATCTCATAATCTACAGTTGTAATTAAACCAAATTACAAAATTTGTACAATTAGTTGGAAAATTTGTACAATTAGTTGGAAAATTTGTATACTGTAATATTTTATGGTTTTTGGAATTCAAATAAATTACTAGTGTTGTATTTTCAATAAACTAAAAGGTTAAGTGCTCAAAACATTGTAGAATTGCTACATTTTACAGAACCATTGTACTGAAAATGTTGCAATATAGCCTTAAATATTGTTGGTCAACCATTACTATACCAAGTCATTAAGAATTTATTATTAGGCACAGTCTGAAAAGACCAATCTGTAATTGCATATTCTTTGAACATGAAATCAATGGAAAAGATTGCATAATTGCCTGAGAATATTTTCATATAAAATCTAAAAGGTATCACTAAGACATTGAGTGGCCACTTCATTTAGTAGATCTCAAGAGTGATTTATTCTTGTGGGATCACTTGAAGGATGAAGTTGGAACACTGTTTGTCAGTGGCATTGGGTACATCAAATATTAATCTTCTGCAAGAATAACTTCAATAACATTATCATTTGCTAGCTATTCATTGTTAATACTGTTTGCTGTGAATCCATTTCAAGATATATGGGATATCGATATTATATAGCGAAAATATTGAGAAGTAGAAGAGTTTGAGGAATTAGAATTAAAAGGTAAAAATTCTATATGGAGGAACATTTTGTGAAAAAGAATTGGAGGTATGTGGAGGGCCAATATGTAGTACAAATACCAATTAAAGAGGACCCATCTTTCTTAGGTGATTATAAGAACAAAAAATAAAGTTTTGAGATATATAGTCCAATGTGTGGTGTTTTATTTATTGGAGAAGTGAAAATGTCAACAATAATTCTTACATTTTAAAGATCTTACTTCAAATGTGAACTTACGCTTAAAAGAATCCTTTTTTAATTTTTCTTGTAAGAGTAGAAATTTCTCAGAAAATATTTTACATAATGCAGCTGCTGATTCTAAAATGAAACCAAAAGAAAATTACTATGCAACAGTTACATATTTAAGTAGTAATAATTTATGGAATGTCATAAAAATAAAATTTAGCACTTGAGTACTAAAAAAATATAAACTTAGGAATGTTTATATGGTTTTCCATATAAATAAAAAATAATAATTTCATCATATGGTTGTAGTTAAATAAAATAAATTATCTTATAATTTTTTTTAATTATAATATTGCTACATTTTTTTAAAGATCCCATTAAGAGAGCATTAAAAATGACTATAGTATTAAATGGCTTGAATCTTTTTTTAAAGCAGTATATGTAATTTTTTGCACTTAAAACAATGTTAAAATTTCTTAAGCTCCATTTTGTTTATAACTAAATTTAGGAATATATTCTCATAAATTCTATGAATATAGTAAATAATTTTGATGAGTTAATGCAAAATAATAAGTACAAAAGCTTGAGAAAAATAAATTGATATAATCAAATGTCAGTGCTTCATTTCTATTTAACTGAAGAAATTTTTCATGAAATACACTATCTGGAAGAAAGTGACGGGACACCCCTCGAAAAGTAGAAAAGTCGACAATACAGCTGACACATGCGCAATAATAGGTATCACGTGTCAGCCATACCCTATAAATACTCTGTGGAGTCGACTAGAGTTGTTTTTTGTCAAGATACCGTTACGGGAACAGTTGTCTGAGTTCGAGAAAGGAGTGTTGGTTGGATTGCATCTTGCCAAGGTGTCAATTAAAGAGGCAAAAAAATCAACAAAACTCAATCTCAAAATCAACTGTAGCACGTGTTGTGTGTCTCTACAAGACTGAGGGACACTGTCAGAACAAACCCCGAAGTGGACGACCTACAGTTCTCACCAGCAGGGGCCGGCGGGTGCTCGGCAGGGAGATTCAAAGTAACCGTCAAACATCCATGGATAACATCGCTAATGAGTTTAGACAAGCCACAGGTGTGGCCGTTTCGACTAAGACTCTTCGTATCGAGGTCCATAAGTTAGGTTACACTAGACGTTCGGCGGCCCATAAGCCTTTGATTACGAAAACCAACAAGAAAGTGCGCCTTCGATGGGCCAAAGACCACTGTACTTGGACTCTGGATGGCTGGAAACGCGTCCTTTGGAGTGACGAGTCACGATTTACCCTTTTCCGTTCCGATAGACGTGTTTGGATATGGCGTTTACCAGGAGAACGCCTTTTGAACGAGTGTGTCGTCCCAACTGTAAAGTTTGGTGGAGGAGGATTGATGGTATGGGCCCGTTTCTCCTGGTATGGGGCTGGCCCACTGGTGAAGGTTGATGGTGCGATGAATGCCGATAGATACTGTGATATTCTCGACAATCATGTCCTTCCTACCTTGTGGGCAACGTACGGTATGGATGATTGCTGGTATCAAGACGACAACGCAACATGCCATGTCGCAAGGAGGACTCTTGATTGGTATGTGAGCAACAACGTTAAACGCATGGAGTGGCCGGCGCAGAGACCTGATCTTAACCCAATTGAACATCTCTGGGACGAATTTGACCGTCGGTTGAGGGCCTGCACCCCACTCCCCAAAAGCAAGCCTGAACTATGGAACTTCCTGTTAAACATTTGGAAGGAAATTCCTCTTGCCACTATGGCTAATTTAGTGGAAAGCATGCCCAGAAGGGTTGCAGCTGTGATCGCAGCCAAAGGAGGCCCTACCTCCTATTAATTTTAATAAATATGGGTTTATGTCGTTATAGTGTCGTGTCCCGTCACTTTCTTCCACATAGTGTATAATCATATTAGTTATATAAAAGTATGGAAAGATGAATTTTCTTTTCAAAAAAGGTTGAAAGTGGAAAAGCCGGAAAGTGGTTTCACGTTGAAAGTTCACTAAAAACTACCAGTTTTTTTAATATTTATCAATACATTTCAGTTTTGTTTTTTTTAAATGAAAGTTATAGCATTTTATTCAAAGACAAAAATCATATGTTAAGACATAAATCTCTTTAAAAATATCAGCAGATAAATAAAAATAAATGTTAACTCTAGAATGTATGTATATTGTGCAAGTTAAAAACCTACCATAAATAAAAAGGTATTGTACACATAAAAAATAATAATTCAAAATCAAAAATTATTTGCATATCAATTAAAAAGAGTTTTGAAATTTACTTTTTTCTCCCCCAAAAAAAATTAATACTAATTCATAAGCATGTAATAAATATGTGTAAATGATAATAAAATACTAATATCGTTTATTATATAAAAATTATACAAAATTTTATATAATTAAAAAAATTTAATAACTTTTCAAATTTTCATATCAAAATAATAGAGAGTTTTTGCATACCGTATTTTTATAATACGGTATTTTTTTCTCCCTAGCGTGCATGCTCATAGGAAACATTATTACAGATACGCATGCGCAATTTCCTATGAGCGCGCTAGGGAGAAAAAAATACCGTATGCAAAAACTCTCTAATATTTAATTTATGACCTTATTTTACAATGGTGAAATGCAACATGAAATTTAAAAGTTAAAAATTAAATATTTCATACTTTACATTTTTCAATGCCAAAAACTAAATTTCAAATTAACAAAAATTCATGTAAAATAATACAAGCAAGCAATGTAAATAAGAGGGTTTTGAATGTTTATGGCATAACAGCAATTGAAAGTCTACCTTTAGGAAGTCCAAGCTGTTGAAGTTCATTCAAAAGAGATTCTTCATCAATCCCATGTTTTGCAGAACTGGTCATAATAAAAGAAATAGTTGCAATAGTTGCCTTTACATCAGATTTTTCTGAAATATAAAATATTTTGATAATTAATATAAATATATATAAATTTTAAGTTTTAAAAAATCTTTATACAACAAAAAATATATCTTACACAAAAATTTAGATTTGGTTAATTTATAAAGAATTTATTTCATTTCTTAAATATCTTACACATTTTTAGACAATAAAAAGCACTTAGCAATTCAAAATGGAAAACATTAATAGATTTAGTAAAATTTACCTGTCATAGCAAGATATTCATAGTTTTAATATAAAAAAAATCTTTTATTATATTTGAAATTATCATGCATTATTACAATAAAAATAAATTGAAATTTCTTCGTACACTGTACTTTTAACGGATTCATATATATTTAAATTGAAGCTTATATTTTGATAATAAACATCTAAAATTTTTACAATTAAAATAAATTTTCATTTTAAATAAAAAAAATTATCTTTACACATATACTTAACATTTAAAAGTAAATTATTAGTGAAAGCTAAATATTAACAGCAAAATAATTCATATAAATCAATAATATAAAAATTATATTCACAGTAATTTAACATTTTTACAACATATTAATTATCTTCTCTATTTTAAATATAAATGAAAAGGTAAAATAAGGATATTTAAATTTATATATTTTGGTTTACCATATTTTGCATCAGCAGTTTGCTTGTTTACTTTTTCAAACTGAGAAAGAGAAAAAGAAGTAATTAATTGTAACAATATAAAAATAAACAACATAACAAACATTTATAATACAAATATAATATTCAAAGCATATCAAATAATTTTTATACAGTGGAATATTTACAAATTTAAAGGAAAATGAATATTTAAATTGAATAAAAAAATAAAACTTTAAGTAATTAAATTTTACAAATGATCTAGGACATGTTACAATAATTGAAAAGACAGAATAAAAAGTTATCATAGAAAAACAAAAAAATTTAATTTATATCGCATCATGATATAAAATGGAAGCACTTTAGATAAAATAAAGAAATAAAAATAAAACTTAAAAGGAAAATTATTATATATATTTTTTAAAAGTGTAAGTATTATATATAGCAAATTTGACTACAAATTATGTGAATATATAGTACTTATAAATAGAAAATAAAAGATACACTCACATCTATAGGTGTTCCAAGAATGCCATTTACAACTTGAGTACATATTAACTTCATTTTGATGGAAGTCTAAATTAAACATACATATTTCATTTTACATATAAAAAGGGAAGCATTTTTTATTTAAGCATATAAAAATAATTCAAAAAGTAATCAAATTATAGTATAAAAATATAAATAGCTTTTCAATCAGAATTTTTTCAAAAGATTTATTTACAGCATCTAAAAATTATAAAAATAAGCCTTGTATTATTTGGTTTAATGTCAGAAAATATTTCAATGATGTTGAATTTATTACTAAAGGATAACAAATAACGAGGATGATGAATTTGTATCCTAGTTTAAAATAGAAGAGATTTCTGAAAAAATTTTCTTCTCTTTAAATGATCTATATAAATTATTCAAAAGAAGTTTTCTGGAAGTTTGTTACTGTTTCTATGAGGAAAGGTATAAATTTTAAATTGTTTTGTTTTCAATTTATTGATATCCAAGAAATGCAGATCACCATTTATTTTCTATAACATATTTAATAAAAAATTATTAATTACTAAACATGACTTCCATGAAACTTAAGTCCTATTATGAACAGTAAAAACAAATACTGAGCATGCTATTTCTAATGCCTGTACTTCTAAATGGTTAATATTAAACTAGAACAAAAATCAATCTCTGAGTTAAAAAAATCATGATAATTATAGGCTGAGTTTTAAATGAGGAATATAGAGAAATATCAATGGGTACTAGCGGCCTACATTAATAGCTATTGAACATATGGTCGGGGGGGGGGGGGAATACATCTCTAACTGGTCTGATTTGTAGAAAAAATGCTTTGTTTTATTTATTTTGCTGAAAGAATAATTATTATTTTGGGCAGTTTAACATTTTTAACTGTCAATAAAATAACTAATAAATCAATAAGAATGTAACAATAATTTTATAAATTGCAACTTCAGTAAATTCTCCCCTCTCCCTACATATATAAACAAAATTCTTGATTTACCTTTTTAGAATAATTGAACCAGCTTTTCATTTAACAAAATATTTATTAAAGATTAAACACATTTAAATAAATTAACAAAGATATGAAACAAATATTAATTTTGTAAATCATTACAAACACTAAAAAGGAAATATGCTCTATTTCCTCTTTTGAGAACTTAAATGAAAAAAGTAATCTGATTAAAAAAAATTTTAATTATATAGGTAAATTAACATTTTGATATCTAAAGACTAGCAATTTATTTTGAAAACAATTTTAAATATGTAGAACTTAATAAAACATGCAACATTAACATATACGCGTATAACTTTTAACATTCTTGGGGGGAAAAGCGCCAGTTAATGGTTTTAAATAGCAATGGCTGTAAAAGATACAAAATAAAACAGCTTTATTAATTGACTAATATTTTTTTAATAAAGTTTCTATGTATATCAACTTAAAACCAAATGTTTCAAGTTTTTCAGTTTAATTTTACTTCTCAGAGAATGTATTATTGAATAGAATATTGAATGTATTTGTGCAGGGAATTCTTAAAATATCCCTGCACAAATTTATATTTTCCCCTTCATAATTGATTCTTGAAATTTTTATGAAAGTAAAATTTTGAAAAAAAATTAAGTTCACTTACTATTCGAGACAAAGTAGCAATCTCTGCTAGTACCCAATCAGGACAATCAAGCTCTCCACAAAATCGAAATTTCTATGGGAAGAGACAAAAGCCTCATAAATTTGAAATAAACTACAAATTTTTCATATGAAACATTATCTTGATTAAATAATATTTTTTTTTTTTAAATAAAGATTTATAATTGTAAATATATATTTAAGAGCAATGCTAAAGAGTAAATCAACAGACATGTCCTACATTTTATAAGATATTGATAAGTAAAAAATAATTTACTAATAAATTTTTAGTTTAAATATTTCTGATTAAACTAATTTTGATCAAACTTGCAACAATAATTTTTATTTCATTAATATTATAATGTTGAGGATTTTTTATTTTTTCCCCCATTTTTCTCATTAGCACATGTTCAAACTGCAATACATTTAAAAGTTAAAATTTGTACTTTTAAAATGCGATTATTAAAGAAATATATGAGATGTCACTAAATAAAAAAGAAAAATATTAAAATATCATTAAGTATACTTTTCTAGTCTAATTTTTAGTTAAATCTTCAAATGCATGAAAAAGCTTATTTTAATTTAATAATACCCAACATAATTTTTTTTTTTTTCTTCAAACATAGGACATCTACTAAGTAATAATGTGTGTATTTAAGAAAATCATACTTCTTCATAGTTTTTATTTATTAATGAAAAGAACAGGAATGAACTTTTAGAAATAAATTTATGTTATCATCCATTATTGCATTACATCCATTGCTGCCTTTATTTATTTGATATTACCATGTGATGGCGATATCAAATAAATAAAGAAAAAGTGGACAATAGCAAAATTTAAGAAAATGTTCATAAATCATTTTTGTACATCAACTTATTGTTCTAAAAATAAAAAAGTAACAATTTTCCATGTGAATTCAAATAATAGTTGCCATAAAACTTTAATTATATCAACAGTATTAAAAAGAAATTTTATATGACAATCAAATATAAGGTATTAATAAAGTAAAAAATTATGGTTTTTTTTTTTGTATTTTCATAAGTGGAAACATCGCAACAATTGTTTATAATGTGTATTAAAGATCGATAATTCTTTAGTAGAATAATCTTGGATTAATCTATAGTATCTAAGAATAGGATATATTTCTGTTCCTATCTACGAAAAAAAAATTCCGCATATAACAGTGAAGGTAATATTAAAGCAGTCATTATATTGTTTGAGAAAAGAAGAAATAAATTCCTTTCATTAAACTATTACAACTCTAAAGAAATTAGAGAAACATTCCAGGGTAACAAGATTGGCAATTTCCTCAGGAGTACAGGATTCTAGATTTCAACCAATAATTTATGTAGTTATATATTTTTCTGAAAAACAAATTTACTTGAGTATCCTTGCAGGTAAAATGAATGAAATTCCTGGCAGGATTTCTTAAAATTTACTTTGGTCAATAACATTGTTTTAAAAAGAGCAACTTGCAACTTTTCCCCCCTCAACCACATTTTATTCATTCTACAAGAACATCAGTGCTGGGATGATATAAAATATATTCAATAACTATAAACTTCATATGATTTAAATCATTTATGTAAAAGAATTTGACAATGTCATTCAATTGAAATATTTGCAGAATTCTATTCAGTCACTTTTTGTAGTGCAATGTAGTTAGAAATAAGTGAATTCTCATAAAATATTTCTATACCTTGGTTACAATACATAAATTATTTTTCAATCAATATATTTATTACACTTTGAATTTATTCCAATAATATTTTGGTAAAAATTTGTCCATTCAAACATTTCTAATCCTTTACAAAGCACAGTTCACAGCTCCAAATACTTTTT
>BPLQ01009371.1:769538-780816 GCA_021605075.1 Caerostris darwini
TGAATCTAATGAATCGGCGAAAAAAGATGAAGTAGCGCGGGTAAGTGTCAAAATACCTCCTTTTTGGGCAGAAAAACCAGAAATATGGTTCTTTCAAGTTGAAGCACAGTTTTCAATTTGTGGAATAACAGCCGAGGATACAAAATTCAACTACTTAGTTTCACAATTAGAACCGAAATTTGTTGAAAGTTTGTGGGACATTATAAGTGATGATAATAGAACAAAATACACCGCTGCTAAAGAACGTTTGCTGAATACATTTAAAGAAAGCGAAAATAAGCGTCTTCAGAGACTACTTACAGGACTTGATTTGGGAGATCTTAAACCCAGTCAACTTTTACAAAAAATGAGAAACCTGGCTACTGATGGAATTACTGACAAGGTACTAACAACATTATTTCTCCAAAAATGCCTGATTCTGTAAGGAATATTTTACTAGTTAGTGATGAAGGAATTGAGAAACTCTCATTACTGGCAGATCGTATTCTTGAAATGCAACCAAAACAAGAACTTTACCGCTTAAGCAATAATGTTTCACCAGGATCAGATGCCATGACTGAGTTACAACAACAAATTACATCTTTGGAAAATAAACTTGAAAAACTGAGTGTCACAAGGAACTCTCGTTCCCAAACAACAAATAGCGGTCGATACTCTTCTTCTCATCGAAGTCAGTCTCCCAATCGCTCTGACAATCCTTCTGGCAAATATTGTTATTACCATTTTCGTTTTCGAGAAAAATGTTTTCCTGATAAATGCAAAGCTCCATGTGCGTGGAAAAAAAATCCTTCGGAAAACCAGAATCAGCAACAGAATTAACGGCAGACTCTGCTGCTGACAATACAAAACATTGCCGTCAATACCGTCTATTTGTCAACGACAAAAAAAACGGGTTTACGCTTTTTGGTTGATAGTGGAGCGGACGTAAGTCTTATTCCTTCTACTTCTAAACACAAATTTATTAGTGACTATAAATTATATGCTGCAAATAATACTGCAATTGATACTTTTGGTACAGAAATTTTAAATCTTGATCTAGGTTTACGTCGAGAATTTCAATTCCCATTTATTGTGGCCAAAATTAGTAAACCTATACTAGGTGCAGATTTTTTAAATAAGTTCAATTTATTAATTGATATAAAGCATAAAAGATTAATTGATGGTGTAACTAACCTTTCAGTTTATGATGACATTGCACCCATCTCTATTAATGAATGTGTAAATACAACGAGCAGCTTATGTAAATATTCTGATTTATTTTCTATGTATCCCAATATAACAAAACCAAATTTTCTTGTTTCAAATGTTAAACATAATGTAAAACATCATATTATAACTAAAGGACAACCTATAAATTGTAAAGCAAGACAATTAGATCCAAAACGGTTGGAAATAGCTAAAAGAGAATTTAAATATATGCTACACAATAACATTATTAGTCCATCTAGTTCAGAATGGGCAAGTCCATTACATATAGTAACAAAGAAAGATGGTTCTTTTCGTCCATGTGGTGATTATAGAAGATTGAATGATTTAACTATACCTGATCGATATAACATACCTCGAATCCAGGATTTTCAACATATTTTAACTAATAAAACCATATTTTCTAAAATTGACATTACTAAAGCATATTATCACATTCCTGTAGCAGATGAAAATAAGGCAAAAACTGCCATCATCACACCTTTTGGACTTTATCAATTCAATGTGATGAGTTTTGGTCTCAAAAATGCCCCTGCAACATTTCAAAGGTTTATAAATGAAGTTCTTTATGGTCTAGACTTTGTGTTTTCATACTTAGATGATGTGTTGATCGCCTCTTCTTGCGAGGAAGAACATCGTTCACATCTTAAAATAGTTTTCCAGCGTTTAGATAAATATGGTCTACGGATTAATATTAGCAAATCAGTTTTGGGAGTACCTGTAATAGATTTTTTAGGCTATCAAATATCTGCGGAAGGCTCACAACCTCAACCTCAAAAAATCAAAGCTATCATAGAATATCCATTACCAGAAACTTTGCACGAATTACGTTCCTTCTTAGGAATGATCAATTTTTATCATAATTATATAAATAATGCCGCAAAAACTCAAGCCCCTCTACATGAACTTTTGAAAGGATCTACAAAAAAAGATCGACGCAAAATACCATGGACCGATGAAACTAGACAAAGTTTTGAAAAATGCAAACAAGATGTTGCTCAAATAGCGTTAATGGCATATCCCAACTCGGATTACCCTCTGGCACTTCTCACAGATGCATCTGATTGGGCTATTGGATCAGTTATTCAACAAAAAGAACCAAATGGATGGAAGTCAATTGCATTTTTTTCTAAAAAACTTAATGATGCTCAGAAAAATTACAGCGTTTATGACCGTGAACTTTTGGGTATATATTTATCCATTAAACATTTTAAGCATTTACTTGAAGGTCGAGATTTTGATATTTATACTGATCATAAACTGTTAATATTTGCTTTTAGGCAAAACAATGATAAAGCCTCCCCCAGACAACTCCGACATCTACAATATATCTCACAATTCTCTACTAACCTATATCATATCAGTGGTCGCAACAATGTGGTAGCAGACAGACTATCTAGAATTGAGGACATCGATTCACCTATTGTCGATTATGACTTGATAGCTGATGCACAAATTAATGATGATGAACTGCAACAATTGAAATTACATTCCAAATCATTACATTTTAAAGAACACCAATTGCCATCAGGAAAGCTCTTGTATTGTGATACCTCTACTTCCAGTATCAGACCATTCATACCAAAAAATTTTCGAATGACAATATTTAATACAATTCACAGTTTAGCTCATTCTGGAATTCGAACTACTGTAAAAGAAATAACTAAAAGATTCATTTGGCCAAATATAAAAAAAGATTTTAAACAGTGGACTCAAACTTGTATCAACTGTCAGAAAAATAAAATAACTAAACATACAAAAGCAGAATATTCACAATTTCAAGCACCAGATGAAAGATTTAGTATCGTTCATATAGATTTAATTGGACCTTATTCACCTTCCAATGGATACACATACTGCTTGACGTGTATTGATCGGTTTACCTCTTGGATGGAAGTGGTACCGTTATCAAATATCACTGCAGAAAGTATAGCAAAAGCTTTTTATGAGCATTGGATTACCCGATTTGGTGTACCTACTTGTGTTATTACTGACAGAGGCACTCAATTTATTTCAGAACTATTTCGAAGTTTAGCTGCGCTATGTGGTGTTAAAGTAAACCATACGTCTTCTTACCATCCTCAGAGTAATGGAAAAGTTGAACGTCTTCACCGTACCTTGAAAACAGCTATTAGATGTCATAACAACGTTCATTGGACGGACGCATTACCAACGGTTCTTATGGGTTTGCGAGCTGCTCTACATGAGGACTCTAAGTATACAATTGCTGAAATGGTTTATGGAAAAACTATTAAATTACCAGGCGAATTCTTTGAAGAATCCAAATTTCCAATATCTGATGATAATTTTGTAAGCAATCTCCGAAAACAGATGGCTGACTTGAAACCATATCAATCCAAAAACAAATGTAAACAAAAGATCTTCATTCCAAAAGATTTGTACACATGCTCACATGTGTTTCTGCGAATTGACAGAGTTAAAAAACCATTAGAACCCCCATATGAAGGACCCTACTTGGTATTGCAAAGATCCCCGAAAAACTTTCTTCTATCAATTAAAAATAAACAAGTTAATATTTCAGTGGATAGATTAAAACCGGCATATGTGTTACAACCTAATGAACATCTGAATCCAACGTCATCAAATGATCATACATCTGTGCCGAGTGAACAAACATTTATACCAAGTCAGCAAGTTGTACAACCAAATACAACAACACGTTGTGGAAGACAAGTAAAACTTCCTGTTCGTTTCAATGACATTATTGACTTTTCTTCAAACTTATAATTCATCCATTCCATTTAAAAAATTAATTTGATTTATTGTATGTAATTGTTTAAATGTAATTGTATTTGTAATTATTTTGTGCAATTTCAATTTGTATCAATGTGTATTTGTTCGCTATTATTTGTATTGATATATTAATTCGTCTACCATTTTCAAAGTAACGTAACTTTGTTACTGGTAGGGGAGTGATGTAGCGACACCTATTGATGTAAAATGGAATACAAATTGAACGACTTCTACTTTCACTGTTAAAAAAGGGAATTTTCCCGCTAGAATAAAAATAGAACGTAGTTAGCGTTCGAAGTAGAATAAACATGTCGTAATTGTGAAAATTGATTATCGTCTTTTATTTTGCCGTCTGGATTTTAATAACACTACGCAACCTTTACAATACCGCCACAAAGTTAAGGAAAAACGTTTTCTGCTTAGAATGACAAAATAAATTTAAACTTACTTCATAAATTGTATTACATGTAATTGTAACGACACCTATTGATGGAAAAGTGAATACAAATTGAACAACTTCTACTTTCACTGTTAGAAAGGGAATTTTTCCCGCTAGAATAAAAAAAAGAACGTAGTTGGCGTTAGAAATTCAATAAAAGATGTTGTAAATGTGAAAATTGATTATCGTCTTTTTTTTTTTTTTTTTTTTTATTTTTAATTTTTTTTTTTTTTTTTTAAAAAAAAATTACTATTTTTTTTTTTTTTTTTTTTTTTGTACAACACTGGAAAATTTAATCCACATAAGTACATATTTAAAAATAAACATAGACATGTTAAATTACTAATTTACATAAAAATCCGTTTATTACTAAAGATTTTATGAAACTTTAACATTATTACATCTTAGACTTGTAATGTCAAAGTTACATAATTGTAAAATTGTATTATACATGTCTTCTGAAAGAACAGTTAGTACATGTAGCCTAATAATAATAATAAAATATTAGAAAAAAGAATTATTTAAAATCATTTTTAATGTGTTAAATCACTTAATTTTTAGCATACATATTAAAATTAAAAATGACTTTTATACATATAAGCAGTTTTTTGTAGTTCAAAATATTGTAATATTTAACAGTTTCATTGAAGAAATATTGATTTTATTCATTAAATTACTTTTTTTTGTGAAGAGTTTACGGTGTTTATTTTATGCCAGAGGTGTTCAATCTTTTAGTTTACTGACTTCATTGAAGAGGGAAAAAACTGTCTCCGGTAGCACGTAGAATGAATTAATTTAACAATAGGAAAAAGTAGTAAAAATGTATCTCAGACCACTTACATTGATCAATCATGGAAAACAACATTAATAATCTTTGCTTTCTTTCCAGTAATTTTTTTAATGATTGTGAAGGACAGAATTTTAAACCACTGAAATAAAAAATATCTCAGAAAATAAAACAAGAAATACAGATTATTTAAATAAAAAAAAAATCATACATTTAATTTTCTCAATGTATTTTTATATTATTATTTTATGTTATTATAATTTTAAAAATAAATGCGTACCTATTATATATTTTTTAAAGAATTTTAAGTTTTTTTTTTTTTTTTTGAAAAAAAATTTTTTTTTTTTTTTATCAAAACAGGTTCAAAAGCCTTTAGGGCTTACAATTAAGAAGAGAGGAATATATGCCCATGAAATAAATAATGACACTTATTTAAAATAAATGTATTGATTTATTTATATTTTAAGCAATTAGGATTATTCTGAATTAAATATAATTATCCTATTTTTATACATACTGTAGTTATATTTGTCCTCAACGCACAATAAAAATAAACGTATTACTTCAATTATGCATATTTTTACCTCACCAAAACAATCCTCCAAAATAAAACTAGAAAGGTTCATATAAAATTTCTCTTACCATTCCAGTTCCAGGATTATTGAAGGGAGATATCCAAAGAGGCGGGAAGCAGCCAATTCATTCCAATATTCTTATTTAAATACTTTATTTCAGCATATTAATGGCGAGAAGATACAAAAATTTACAGACAGACATACAGACAGAGAAAGCGCATCTTAGCGCGGCTAACTACTAACAAGGAAGTACAGTTCTTAAACCGAAGTACGGTTGGTTACAGTTAAGAGAGGAAAAGTGTTCACGTGACATACAAATCAAAAAGTTCTTGTTCGGCATCATTTTCGACACATATAGTAGCATACGGCATTCAAATTAGTAAAGGTAGGTCAGTTAACAACAAATTTTATAACGTCCATTGTGCATTCAATAGATCAATTATGAGAAATAGTCTGATATGCAATTAACATTCACCAAAGAAATTCTTTTACAATCAGGGCGAATATCTTTGCATAAAGCCATAAAATTTTACCCTTATTTTTTAACTATGCGTGGCAAAACATTGAGGGTCCACGTAATAGAATAATATTGATTTAAAGTTTTATGTATGCTGTCTTGCACCTCTTCCACACGAAGGCCTAATGCGGCGAAATATAAAATGTTGGCTAATCACAAGCTCAATGCACAGCGCCAGAAACGTTCGCTTAAAGTTGGCCAACTTGTAACTCTCAAACGCTTGATGAGTATACGACTTGGATGAAACTAATAAAGATCGTAGGAGTAATTTCCACTTCACGCCAACTAAAGCGATTTTGTATCTTCTTTTTGAATGGGCCGAAAACATTTTCTCATCTGCCAAAAATTTTTAATTTTTAAAAATTCTTTTATTTTTTATTTTTAATTGTTTACCTTTTTTCTTAACAATACCATTTTTTAATTTATAGAAACTTTATTTTTATTACCCTACTAATATTAATTAAGCAGCTAATTCTAAGTTCAAATTCAACTTTATTAATAAAGATGTGGAGGTTAATTTGGTATCATAACCACAGAAAGATAGTACTCGGTAAACTATATGTCAGTTTCTACTACTTCATTCAAACCAAATTTTTTAATTTTTTTTTTTAATATTTGAAATAATGTCATTTATTGTTATACTCTTGACAACTTTCAATAAATTCGTACGAGCCTGAAAGCAGATTATGCAATAAAAACGGTTCCATCCAATCAAATTCGAAGCACTAAACAACACTTTTTTCCCCATGGGTTCCTTTAGCCTTTCCATACCATCGAATAACATATCCCTCCTACTAACAATGAGCCAGTCCAGATTCTCTGGGAGTTTTGCGACTAGCAACTAGTCTCGCAGTCATCCAATAACATATCCCTCGATCCTACTAACAACGAGCCAGTCCAGATTCTCTGGGAGTTTTGGTGGGGCTTAGCGACTAGTCTCGCAGTCATCCGAAGTTTTGTTTGCTTTTTGCTACACGTATTATGCTGGGAGAAGTTTCGCACACGCAACAAAGATTAATTATAAATCTTTATTTTATTGTTGAGCGTTGAAGGAGTTAATCCAATAATTATGGAGCAAATACGTACTGATTTAACGAATCTAGGGTAGGTAATGTTCAACATAAATTATTTTTATTTAAAACTTAAATCAAACTAATTAATTAAAAATGTTTTATTTGATGCGTATGTTTAATATTTTAATTTGTATATAGTCAGTTTTTAATTGTCCGTATTCATATTTTTTCTTTACTTCCATATTTCACGTAGCTTTATTATGAATATTTGCTGGTACCGAAATCCAATTTTGATGAAAATGCATGTGGCACCCAAGATTTATTCGATTTCTACAATTTAGCGTAGCAATTTTTTACTTTAATTCTTTTAAAACTATGTATACAAATTCACTTATGAAATATAATAATTAAGTTCTTATTATTTATTGCAATTTTTCTGTATGCATAATTCAATTTTAAATATTAAAGTATGGTTAAAATTAATTCAGCCTAAAATTGTGGACAAAGAACTGTTTTTATATTTTAGATTTTTACTTGATAGCAAAATAAATTTCTAACAATTGAAGTAAATTATGAGATAAATCAATTTACATTTTAATTAACTTGTATATGTTCTGTAATTAATTTAAATTCCAAAAAAAGAAAAGTTAAAATTGTGCAACACTGACACAAAATTCAGGATTATAACAAATATTTAGACACGTTTTTTAGTAGAAAATAAAAGCAAAAATTAATTAAAATACTAATTTTCTATGTGTCTTGCAATATAACAGTTTTTATTTGGCTGTGGTATGGTGCAACTTTTTCATTTAAAAGCAATTTATCAGATATTATTAATAAGTTAGCCGTGTAATTTTAAATATGCTTGATTTCTGTAAGTAAATCAAGGATGTACTCGTAAGTTTGCTAACAGTTATTCCTTCTGTAATAAACTAATCTTTTGCTCAATTTCATTAACATTCTGTACTTCATATACTTTTATTTATTATTTATTTGTATGTTCCTTGCTTAATATTGTGAAAATGGGTATTTCATTTCAAACATTAAATTTTGGATATTAAACTTGAAAATTATTAAAAAAAAACAATCTAAAGATTTTTTATTTTTTTTTTATTTAGTAAGCTATTAAAAATGCAATGATGCAGATGATGAATATTTTAAGATTGCTCTATATTATGACAATGCATATTGTAATCTTTCATGAATAAGAAATTTTCATTAACCTCTTTTTTTTTTATAATACTTTAAGAAAAATAAATTAGTCTTCGTGTATTAAGAAGAAATTCTGAAAATTTAGTCAAAAATTATTAAGAATCAATTGCTTTGCATACTATTTATGCAAAAAGGCTTTTGCTGTTTTGTCCGTGAAGTCGAATTGTGATTTAAAATTAAATGTTCTAAACAGCAAAGTCGTTTTTAGTATTATACATTACAAAAAATTCTGAAAAACAGGGTTATTTATAAACTGTTAAATTTTTTATAGGTTAAGTTTATATAATTACTTAGTTAATTGTTTCATTTCAACTGATGTATTATTAATTTCAAGTAATAAATTATTTTTGAAATTTAATCGGAAGAGTTTAATTTTAAGTAGAAAAATTATTTTTTATGACACATTTCACTTGATCTATCAATTATCAGCACAAGTTTGTAAACCTTCTAGTGGGTTGTTAAACATGATTCATTTTCCAAAACTGTGATTGAAACACTCATTGCCAAAAGGTTTTTAAGTACTATGCACTCATATTGTACTATACAATAATTATCTGAATCTATCTTAAAAGTCTCTGAATTTAATAATACAAGCAGTTTTTACTCGTATCGTATGACCAGTATAAAAAACTAATCCAGATTCAATTTGCCTACTTGTTGCTTTAAAATGCACTTTTTTTTTATTGTTAATAAAAACACAGAGGAAGAATTTTTTAATTTTTTTCAAATGCTAATATTTAGTCATCAGCACGAGGAAAAGGGCAAAGTTCTTTTCTGGAGCCTTTCATAAGGGTATGTTACACTTGAGGAAAATATTCTCAGAGAACCTGACAAATAGGTGAGCATGTTACCAAAGCACATTAAGCATTTTAAATGCTCTTAATTAAACTAATGGGGATTGAACTTTTAACCTCTACCTCTGAAGAATCATGGCCATTTGATATTAAAATTGGGTCAGTTTGACATTAGATTCTGAATTTTCAAATAATAATTGATAAATAATAATTGAAGGTTATAAATGGTTAGCTTGGTAAAATATATACAGTACATCACAAAAGTTGTAGGACTGACTTATACAAATTGTTAGATAAAGTTATTTAACCAAATATTGAAAACTTATTACTTTGAAACAATTTAACTTGAATGTAAAATTTTATTTATATTTTATTTTGATTATTTTTAAAAGCTATATAATGTATGATGAAAGAATGAAAGATGCTCACAGAAGTTTATGCATAGAAACAATTATGTAAAAAATTTTGAATTGCTTGTTAAAAAATTTGTAATACTTGTTTAGATATTCATTACCTTTAAGAACACTTTTCAATTGTTTTGTTATAGATTTGAATGGATTTTTTACTAAATGCAAGGCTATTTTGTTCCATTTGTCATTTAATATAAATTTTAGCTGCAGCTTTGTTTTTAAATTCTTTATTTAAATCTTGGTCAAATTTGTTTTATTTTGTTTAAATCTGGTGACTAAGTACATTACACATTAATTTATAATAGTAAAGTATCTACAAGTGAACATTTAAGGCAATATCTGTAGTATCATTGTTCTGATAGAATCTTGAAGGCATTCTGTAGATTGAGATTTTCATCTGCGGTTATTAAAATTTAGTTTAACATCTCAATCTACTAATTCATGGTGTCATCCATAAATTCAAACTTGCCTACTTCAAGTAATAACATGACCTTACACCTTCACTCTTTTTTGATTTTCTTCGAACCATGATGCTATCTTTAGTTTCAAATATATTAAATTTGCTTTCATCGACAAAGCTAACACTAGGAAAACTTTTCTTCCTGTCAGTGATTTTTATACTAATGAATTTTTTCTTGTCTCTCAGCCATGATATCTGGCTGAACAAATTATTCTTTGAACTTGCACGTATTCCATAATGTTCTTGCAATTATACTATGTTTTATATTTGATAATCTTAGATTTATATATATATATATATTTTAATGATTCATTTCATTCTAAAATATATCAATCTTCGTTGGCCTTCTGAATCTTAATTTATTACTTATTCTGGGATGCTTCTTATAATGCCTTTTGATGGAAAGAAAAATAGAATCACTTTAACTATTTCAGGATTTTATTTTTTGACAGTGTAAACTTTTTTAAGTGCTAATTAATAATTAATTTTAGAATACCTATTAATGTATGCTTCCTGATCTTTAGTTATGGAGATATTCTAATGATATGAATAAATTCTCAAAGAACAATTGACTTTTCTAAGTAAACAATTTTGGTTAATGTGGTGCATTATGTCCTAAAAAATATTTCTAAATTGCTATCGAAAATTAGTGTGAAGCATTCAAATTTGAAGCGATGTTTAATCGTGTGAAAACTTTTGTGAGATTTATTGAGGCCTAAAAATATTCTTTCAGATATTTATGAAAATGTGAAAAATATATGTAATAAACCATACCATATTATTTGTAATAAAATAAAGTTATTTTCATGTTACAATCATTTGCAATTATTAATTATTTGTACTTTTCTCGAAGAATCTTGCATATACAAAAGTGTTGCAAGACACTATACATAAATTTCAATAAACAGTTTTTAGTTCAAGGAAATCACAAACTAATCATCTTTATGATGAAGTTCACTTTAGCCATTTTTCCTTATTTAATTAATCAAACAATGTTTGCTGTGTAAAACATTAGGTCATTTATTCATAAATGATAAATAACTTGACTTTGTTTTTTTACCTGCCTACCTTTCATATTTATTTAAAACAGAATCAATAGTTTGATTTATTC
>BPLQ01009371.1:788364-805812 GCA_021605075.1 Caerostris darwini
TCACAATAATTATTTAGTCTGAACTAATTTATAAGTAATCACTTTTAATTTTTAATAAACAGCAATGTAGAATTCTTAAATTTTATAATTTGTTATAGAATTGGGTATGGTCTACTGTTAATGTAATCAGATATATTTGTTTAAAACTAAGTATTGCAAATATTGTATCTGCATAATTATGAGTAAACATACTTCTCTACAATCATTTATAGGAAATAATTCTTAATATAAAATATTCCTTTTTTTTAATTTCTATTATAAAATTAAGCTAACTTGCCTAATCATGAAAAGCTGATCAATGTTAATTATGTATTTCAGTACAAATTAATTTATGCTTGAAATATTGAGTTAATTATTTTTAAAAAAGTCACTTGATCAAGAATAATTTTAAATGATTTATGAATGTCTTTGGGAAAAATAATTTTTAATTCAATCAAAGTCTTTTTATTTATTTCATTGTAGTTTTAGGGGGGACATTCTAAAGTATTCTTTTGAAGTTTAAGAGTTTTGTGGTTATATGTGCAAAAAAAAAGGGGGGGGGGGGTTAAAACTGATTAGAAACTGTTATCCTTAATTAAATAATTTTTTGATAGAGCGAGTCTAAAACAGCTAAAGAATTAAAAGATATGCTCATTTCTTTGGGATTTGCAAAACCACCTGATGATATTACACCTCAAAAGCTTTTTGTTGAAGTGGAAAAAAAAGTAAGTTATATTGATATATCGTATTATGTAAGTTTAACAACAGAAACAATGAAAAATTAAAAATCAGCAATCTATTACTCTAAAACACATGCAAATTCTAATGAAATTTTAAAAATAATTTTTATGAAATTTTTTGTTTTACAGTATTATGCTTGTAATTAATTTATGATTTATAGAGATTTTTAATCTATGCAAAGAAGAAAAAAACAGCTATTTATTAGCAAATTGGAGCTCCAATGTCAGTTCCTTATTGAATAGATTTGCAAGGTTATGCTCTGTGAGAAAATCTGAGTTGATGCCTCTTGACTTCTGTTTGTGATATTATTCAAAAAACATTGTTTGATGTGATAAAATACAGAATTAATTACATTTGTAATAGCAAATTGTCACTGTTGTTACAGTGGTGCTAGACATGTTTTTATCACATCTGTGTAGGGATTTAATTTTGACTTGATGTGTTTGATATTTTAGTGAAGAATTGCTCATCTTAAATATTTCATTAGATAGGGCTTTTTAAATGTGTCCCATATTTTTAGATGATTCTGCATTTGTAATTGAAAATATATATCTGTAATAGAAGGTAAGGAAAATAGCTATTAAATAACTGATATGTTGGATATTTTGTATCTATATTAAAATTAGGTTAAAATAGTGTGTTTGATGGCATTAGAACTCTAGGAAAAGATTGTTTAATGGTGAGTTAATGTTGATGTGATGTGTTAATGCTGTTTTTTAATTGAAGGAAGGTGGTTAATCTGCATTCATAATATTCCATTAAGTAAAAATAATTATGTATTAAAATGGAGCTTAGAATTCTTTGAAACATAATAATTATTTATTTTTTTTAGCTTAAGATGATCTGCCAACCTACTACACCTAAAGAATTAGTTGGAGGACTTTTATTCTCTGGATATTTGACTGAAAAACAATGGTTTCAACTTGATAAGCTATTTAGGGAAGTACATCAAGAATATAAAACTCGAAGAAATCTGCTGCTAACTCGGTTAGATGTAACAATTCAGTCTTTTTTGTGGACTGACAGATTAAAGGTAACTTTTTATTTCTAATTACTTTGTCTTTTTATGATAGTATTTCGATATATAAAAGTCAAATTGTTTCTTTTAGTATAACCAAATAAGTGCTTTTCAAAATGACTCAGTGTTATGTAATTATGATCTGTATTTGGATAGCCTAATAGTTTGATGGTGATTGTAAAATAGCAGTCTTGTTGATGTAATAAAAGAATCGGTAATATTTATTATGTTGTTGAAAAATGCATTTCTTTTATTATGCTGCATAGCTCCTCTTTCTATCAAGCACCATGAAAAAGAAATATAAAATAAAATTTTTATATGTTATGATTTTATCATTATATGTTAGATTTTATTTACTTAACAGTATTATACTAATTAATTTTTAAACACGGTTCAGTTTCAATATGTAAATTTGAACATATATTTCATGAGATAGTCAATAAAGATAAAAATTAAAAAAATAAAATTATAGAATCACTTAGTATAGATTCAAATTTTACCTTCATTTTACTTATTAAAACTGTGTATTAAATGCCCTCTCTCATTAATCCATGCATGCATTAAGATAATGATGGCTTGGTGGTAGCCAACAAGAATTCAAAATGCAAAAAATTATGTTTGATGAAATTAGTATGCATATAGCATTTATGTATTGAATCTCAAACAGGGAGGTGCAGACATATTTCATGCAGATAAAAATTAAATCATCTTAAGTAAAAATTATCAAATAAATAATAAAAACTTTTTGATTAACTTAAGCTTTGCTTATTACGAATTTTAAAATTACTACTACTAATAATAATAATTTGTATGGAATTCTACATTTTCTAATCTAAAGATATTGAAAATTCTGTTTCTTTAACAAGATATCTTGAATTTTGTTTTACTAATGTGAAATAATAAGTTAATAGCAAAAAATTTCTTAATCTCTTGAGGGAAATTTATGGATATATTTTAAATCTTAAACACAAGTTATCCATTTGATTGATATTAAAATATTTGATTATTTTTTGCAGTAATGATTGGATTCCAATACAATTGATCAATTTTCAACTAATAATAATGGTTATTCGAATAAATTAAATGAGTAAACGTTGCTTCTTATATTCGATATGAATTGAATTTAATATTTTATTTTTATAAGGAAGGGGCAAGACAGAATTTCCTTTATCAATGGGGGAGGGGGTAACCATTGCATTAAAATAAAAGTGCCCTTATGTTAGTTAAGAAGTGTTTAAAATTACTAGTACTTTATGTAATAAAATTAAATATTTTATGACCAGTAATTTTCTTTTTCATAACTATGTTTGGAGTGATAAATACATAGAATAAGGAATCAAATGATATTGTTATAATATTTTGATAATTTTTAATACAATTCTAATTATTATTTCTTAATTGGAAGAAATAAAAAAAAAAAAAATTAAAAAAAAAACACGTACATGTTTTGCCATTTGAAAGAATAATTATGATCAGATTAAATTGATTCATAGGGTAGTGCAGCAAATAATATTAAGAATAATTTTATTAGGTGGTTCAAAAAGTCTTAGATAAACTTTAAGGATGAGCCTGGTATATGGGAATAAGTACTTGTAGCATGTGTTAAAATAAGATTTAGCGACATGTGGAGGCTTTTAAAGTTCCTAGTGCCTATAGCAAAGTATAAATAATCAGAACTAAATTTAAAAATCAGGCTTTTATTATCTTTTTCTGCTTTTCAATATGTTGATTACTTAATTTGCTTTAGAAGACTATCCCTATAATTTATTTGCCTCATGTTTATGGCTACACAATATGATGCCAAAAATTTTGATTTTTGATTTTAAGATGATTTTTTGAATTACACTTTGTAGACATTGATACCTCTATGTCAGAGAATTGCAAGTCAAGTATTGACATACATTTCTGCTTTTTATTATGTTAAAATTCTTAAGAATGAGTATTGTTAATAATCCCATATCAAATTATGATATTCTATTATCGGCTCTAATTTGTCAATTTGGTTACATTAACAAGCTGTGATTTAAAATCTTATATGTAGTGAGTAGTTGGTAGTAACAGTAATTGACTCTGCATTTTCATACCATTTATGAGACTATTCGTACTGAAACATTTTTTTTTAAAGAAAAAATGCCGAAATTATATCATATAAGCTGATATCATTTTTAAAAAAGTTATTTTCAAACGCTCCATCAAAATTATTTCAGTAACATTTTGTTGTAACATTTATATTTGTTGCATCTTTTTCATTGTTTAGATGCTAAAACATTTAATCAAATCTTTATACTATTTCTAAATTTATGTAGCAAAATATTAGTAAATAAAATTATATACTGGATTTGTGTCTTCATTGCTTTATAGGATTTTTATTAATAATATCCTAAAAGATTATTTAAAAAGTAATTTTCATTTGAAAAATTTACAAGTATTTCTTAGTTTTTATGTTTTTCACATAAAAATATAAATATTAGCTTTGAAAATTTACACATTGTTTGTAAATGTAGTATTGCATCAATTTTTAACCAAATGAACAGACCATAAAATGAAAGTAAAAAAAAAAATTGTTTTGTCGGTTTTGTCGTGATTTTTTGTTGGGTATCTTGTTTAAAGATGTTTATTTTAAAATTCAAATAAATTGTTTACTATAATTTCTTTTCATTACCAAAATCAGTGTTCTTAAAATATATTGTAATGCTTATACAACAATAAATTTTATTCATATATGTAATAATTGTAATAATTTTATTTCAATGAATTATTTTCTACAGAATAAATCTGAAGAAGTGACTAATAATTATAAGAAAGCAAGAAGTCGTATAATTGATGATCCTTCTGTGCAAATATCTCATATACTCTCTGCTACTGCTGGTAAAATCTTGTTTATTTAAATAAACCTATATTTTATTCAACTTACTTTTGTAATGGTAATGAAACAAAGTTATAAATTGTTATTATTGATATTATATTATTACAAAGTTATAAGTTATATTCTTTACTTTCTTTGCAGATTTAGCTGCTATAGAAAAAACAAGTAGTGCTTCTGTTCGAAAAAATACAAAATCTGCTGTAAATAAAGTCATTATTAGTGCTGTAAGTCTTGTATTTATAATTTTAAAACTAAATTTTTTTTAAATTAAATTCATGTTTTCACTCTAAAAGTTCATCATATTTATTATCAAAAATTTCTTTTGGGAATATTTTATAAATCTGGAATATTTATGTGAAAATTATTCTTTTAAAAAATATTTTTCTCAATTTTTTTATAACATTAATTTGTTAGATATTTAAATTATAGTTTAATAATTTATTTTTTAGGTACCTGACAGAGGAGGCCGCCCAGAAGAACAGCAAGCTCCGCCACCTGAAGTGCCAAGTTGGCAAAAAAATGATAATTCATCCAGAGGTGGTTTTAGAGGAGGATCTCAACAAAATTCAGGGAATTATAGAAATTCAGGTAATAGAGATGCTCCTCGAGATCGCCATCGGACTGATAACCGTTCATCTAATGATAGTTACCAAAAGGGAGGAAATTATAATAGAAGTAATGATTATAGCACTCCTACGTTTAATCCAGTATATCAACAGCCAGTTCAATACATTAGTCAAGTAGGAGCACCACAGTTTGGGTTTGGCGGTTTTATGCCTGCTGGTGATAATTTCCAACAATATGGCAGGAATGATGGAATTAATCAATTTCAACCAAGGCAAAATCCTATGTCTGGGCCTAGGCAAAGAGGAGGGGCAAGATCTTATCGTGGTGGTCAAGGACGTCGTGGCGGATGGTAAATGGTTACTTGGTCTTTACAAATATAAATTTAAGATCCCATGCTTTATTTAAGTGCTCAATTATAATTTTAAAGTTTTCAAGCAATGAGTTTATTTACTTTAGTGTTTTAAGTTGTTGATTTTCTTTTGTCATGCTTTTGCTTTATACTTTTGCTATTTTTTACAATACATACATTTTTGAAGATTTTGATTTTATTCTTAAATTGTTCCTATACAGTTTTTGATTTGATATATTTTGAGATGAATTTTGTGTTTACTGATACAACGAAAGTTTAAGGCTTAAAAATTGAAATAAAGCAATAAAGAATTTTTGCAAGTGACTGTCTTCCAAAGATGATTGTTGATGTTGCTGTAGATTAAATTGAATTCATCCTATAGATTGATTTGGTTTTCTGTGTTATTTATTTCTCAGGATTTAAATTTTGATTTTGTGTATTTGATATTTATTTATGGATTCTATATTTATTTATTTATTTCCTCATCCCTTTTCAAATTTAAGTATTGAGATCTGAATATTAGAATTTTGAAACTAATTACTTAGCTGAGAAACTATTAGAAATATTTATTAGTGTATTGCTATTAGATAATCATATTAAATGTTTAAGCATTTATACTTTGAATTACTTGCTCTACAAGTATGTAAATTTTAGTATTTAAAATATTCCTTGTAAAGGATGATAAAGTTAAAAAAAATTTCATGTTAAAGTAATATGTAAAAAAAGTTTTATTTTATTTAAAATTTTATTTTTGAATTTATAAATTTTTTGTTAAAATTGCTATTGTATAAGGCAGTTTTCAAAATTAGTCCTCTGTTATTGATATAATATCAAATTTATATTTTTTATTCATGTTGAGAAGTATTAAATTAAAGAGTTGAAATAAAAAGTTTTATTTAAAGAAACAGATAAAATTTCTTATCTTGTACCATTAATAGCATTTTATAACTTTTATTTCAGTTGAAGTTATTTTAACTGAACTAACATGAAATTTGCCATCGTATGCATTTAAATTAGTCTTATAACGTATGATTTTTGTTATGAGATCAAGATGAGTATCTTGAAAGTGTAAATGCTCTTCTTCCATCTATAGCATTTATAACTTAAATAAAGTTAATTCAACTGAACTAATATAAAAAATATTTCTGCATGTGCATTTAAAGTCGTGTAATGATATCTTATTTTTGTAGTGAAATTATATTAAGTATTTTGAATATGTAATTGCTCTAATAAAGAAATAACATTCGATTTAATGTGTTTGTACTTATTTAAAAACAAACAATAAATGTGATACATTTACTTTTATTATTTAATGTCAAATTGATAAGTATTTATATTAGTCTTCATAGACATCCTAATCTTTAACTGAGCTTAAAATTAATATGAATATAATAGCATGAATTCTGTCATTTATTACCAGTTCAGATTTCTTAAGTTGCAGAATGGAGATAATGGAAAATTTGCATTATTTACATTAACACATTTAAAACTATTGTGAAAACACAGCATTACATATTTTTTTCTATTTGTGATAATTTTTCAAATTTTTAGTGTATGATAAAGAGAAAGCTGATTATGAGAAAAAAAATTACATTTATTCATGCATAATGAGGTTTTTCATGGCAATTAGTCATTTTTTAAGTAATTTTGCAAACATTTTCCCCTTTGCTTTTTCATATATATGCCAGTAAAAATTTATGTTATGTCTTCCAAATTATAACTGCATGCAGGAAATATTATGTCTTTGCCTAATATGGCTTTAAAAAAAATGAAAATATTAAAATGTTTTGGACTAACATTGTTTTTGCAATATTTTTGTAACTACCATAAAAATATATATATATTTTTTTTACATTTTCACTTTTGTTCCCTTAATTAGACTCTTATATATGCAAAAACTAAATTTTGTTCATTTCCTTCTAGTGGAAAAGGGTTTCATCTGTAATGAATTAAAGAAATTGATAATATTGCAAGATTTGATAAAACCAAAATCATAAATATGCAAAGTAAAGATTTTCTGTATTCAGTGAAAATAATGATGCCATGCAATAGATAGCATGTTGCAAAATTACATTTTGCAGCATGTCATAATTTGTAAATCAAAGTTTATATATCAGAAATATGCACATAAAAATTAAAATGTTAAATCGAGAATATCATTAACAACGGAAAAATGACAGTCAATTAATGTGAGACAGAATACATAAATTTTGAGGTATTTAAAAGATGCATTGCATGATATTTTTACTTTTTTTGAAACGTATGAAAAATTGTCCAATTATTGTAATACACTACTGTAGATAGAAAGTAAAATTTCGAAAAGATAGCAAAATTAAATTTTAGAACACTAACAGCTTTCCTTAGATTTCCTTGGAATTTTAAAAGTAATAAATGATTATAGTAAACTGTATATTGTAAAATACCAAAGTGACTATTAACTTTATTTCTTGCTGACATAAAACCAAATGTCGTCATAATAGAGCAACGAATTTCATTATTTTGTTTGATTCTTAAAATTACGTAAAATTCTAAAGCATTTATACAAGATAACTAGCATTCTAATTTTGTGTTTGTTACATTTTCTGAATTTTGTATGTAGTTCATAATATTTTGATGTTGCAACTCCATGTGCATTATAGTAGTTCATATTTTTATTAATCTTCAAATTTATGCAATACATTTTAAATAATTAATACCCAAAGGAAAGAGCTTTTATTTTTTATTTCATGTTAACTGTGAGTACCAAAATGATTTTTGAATTTACTTATTTTTTATTTATTTATTATTATTTTTTTAATTTGACATATATGGATAATTTTTTTAAAGTAATAATTAGAAAAAAAAGAGGCAAGTCTATAAAAATTATAAATTTTAGAATCCCTGATAACAAAATTTAGAAATTGTAAAAATGTTGGGTAAAATATCAGCTGAATTGTTGAAATCTATAAAGTTATCCCTTGCACTTCTTATTATGCATTCCTTTTCCCATTTAATTTAAATGCGCCCCCCCCCCCCTCCTCAAAAATATTTGTGCAATATGCCATTTGTTTCATAATATTGCTAAATGCCTGTATTTAGATCGGAAAACTTGTTCGTTTAAAAAAATTCTATGAATAATAAATATAAAAAATGAATAATAAAACTTTTAGAGATAGGTTCAAAATTACAACATTTTCATTTAGAAGCTTGTACAATGGAAAGATAAGATTTTGAAAATTTCTTATTAAATAAGTTCAGAAATTAAGAAAAAAAATAATATTGCATTGAAAATGCTGTAAAATCATTTCAATATGAGTTACACCTCAAGAATCAGCGCTATTATTATAAAAAAAAAAAAAAATTCAGTGTATAAGTGCCAAATTAATATATTTCCTCGATAATTAATTTTTTTTTAGAATTAAAATGCCTCTTCAAATGATTTCTTGATGCACAATTTATTAAAAAACGATAATTAATTTTAAGATCTGTTTTGTAAAAATATTTTTAATCTCCTGAATTGAATTATCTTTTAGCCAGATTAATTGCTTTTTCTAAAAAAAGATACTTATAATTAAAATATTTTACTTCCAATAATGGTAAAAAATGATAAAAATTTGGACATTTTTGCCAAAGATTTATTTAAAAAAAATTCTAAAGCAAGAAACAAAAAACATTTAATCTATTTATGAGATCTCTTAACTGAAAATCAATTTCATAAGATGTGAAGCTATTTGTACGACAAATTTATATATGTGTTAAGGCGTAAATTGAGATTAGTTGTCATTACATCTGACCTTTAAAAAAAAAAAAAAAAAAAACCGGTTGCTGTTGCACAGGATAATTCTGCCACAGTTAGAAAATAAATTATTTAAAAAAAACTGAAGAAATTTTTTTGCGATATGCGTTTTTCTGAAAAATGAATGAAATTAATGTTTCAGAAGAGAAAAAGAATGCTTCAAAATTTAAACTAACAATAAATATCAATCTTGTGTTTTAATTCTGAGTAAAGAAATTGATTGATTTTCTTAAATGATTTTATCTTTATAAAACATTCATTGCAACCGAATATCCAAAATTAAGATAATATTTGTAATTATTGAAAAAATTTATACATACAAAAAACATGATTTGTTAATATACATTTGCTGAACAATTTGTTTCATTACTGGATAGTGAACACAAAGTTTTCCAACTTTCTTTTATCCAAAGTTTAATCTGATTTTATGTGTTCGATAAGTAACGAAGATAAAAATATCCTTCATTATTATATGAGGCTTAAAATGTCTGGTTTTATTATCATATAAAACCAGACATTTATATGATCACTGATCTTAACATCTAAAATTCCAAATTTTCAGTATAAATTGCTATTAATTCATTGCACAGAATTTGGGCATAGTCCTTTGATCATAAAATTTTGGAATTTTTTTCACTTTTCAAGTGTCATTTTCAGCTGCTGAGAAAAATGTGTTTAAAAAAAACACTAATATTATCCAGTAGATTTGGTTTGTCGTTCTACGGTCATCTTGTGCGCACGAGGGCTAAACAGACTGGGACCTACATTTTTAAGTTCATTGCGAACCACTACAAACATCCATGGCACCCACCGGCACTCGAAGCCGAAACCTGTGGTACCGAGCTCCAGAGATTTAGCCACTTGGCCATCAGACCCCATTAATGAGTAGAAGAAAATAAGTATTTTTTAAAACTATTTTTGAGACTTAATCTTGATTTTACTGAAACTAACTTTCTTTGTAGGACTCTGACTTTTGTATCAGTTTTGCTTTTATTTTAAATCATTTTCTAAAATTTAAGTATAGTTCATTACAAAATTAATATTGTTTTTCATAAAGGTAAGTGTATTTAATATTACACTTACCTTTGTTTCATATTTAAAAAAAAAAAAAAAAAAAAAAAAAGCTTCCGTGGAGGCAATCTTTCTTCTCTGAATAGGAAATAGTGTTGGTGCATGGGGCAATGAACATTTGAAAAAATCTCTTTAAGCGCTTCAATTGCATTTCTGTTTTCGAAGTAATGCTTAATCATAAAACCTCGTTCAACATGGGAAAAACTCTTCTCAATCTTGCACTAAACGAAGGGGTTTTAAAACTAACAATGTAAACTACAACTAATATTTCAAGCAAGATATTTCTAGTAACTAGGAAAGTGGTGCTATTAATTTCTACTTTGGAAATTTTAAAGTTGTTGAAATTTGGGTTGTGTGACTTTTCGATCGTCATGTAGTACCTCGTTTTCTTCAGACCAGAAGATGACCTGAATCACTCTCTAAAGTAAATGGGCTCGTTTATGAAGAATACATTGTACTCTGTTGCTCAATACATTTGGACATTTCTCTGCGGCCCGTTAAGAAAAGCATACACAATTAATCTTTTCACAAAAGACCTTGATTACAAAGACTTCTTCGCACCGCAATTGCAAAGATACTACTGTGCCCAAAAAGTAAGACCAATTTTTTTTTTTTTTTTTTCAAAAACTCTTTATTTATTCTTTCAAATTTATTTCATCGCCTTCAAAGTAATCCCCTCCGGACACAATTCACTTATGGCAACTTTTTTTTCCAATCCTCAATGCATGCAAAAAAGTCATCTGCAGGGATGGCCTTCAAAGTGAATTCACGGCGATTCACGTTGAATCTTTTCAATCGACTCAAAACGGTGTCCCCGGAGTGGTCTTTTAAATTTAGGGAATAGTCAGAAGTTGCACGGTGTGAATACGGTGGTGATGGAACGATATGGGTTTCATTTTTGGCGAAAAAGACACGAAGAATCAATGCAATGTGAGCTGGCGCATTCAGTGTTTTCGGTACCAATCGAGATTTGACGCGTTTGAGGCCCAAAATAGAATTGACCGGTCCTTTTGAAATTCCAACATCATCAGCAAGGTCTGTATTTGTAAATCGACGGTTTGCAAGCACCAGACCTTTAATTTTTTGGCCGTGAGCTTCGCCGGTTGAGGTTGATGGTCGACCAAAGGGCTCTTCGTCTTCAACGCGTTCTCTGCCTTCTTTGAACTGTTTTTACCACTTGTAAACATTTCTTTCCGATATAGGAATGTTCACCGAATGCCTTCTGCAACATTCTATATGATTCCGCAAACAAAATTTAATGCAAGTTCTTTGCTCAATTAATTCAGACATTTCAAAAATCGCCAGAATCACTTTTAGCGTCTCACAAAGCCAAGCGTAACTCAAACACTAATGAATGTTTTGACGTGAAATTTTACACAGATGTCATGGACAGTACCAGCAACCTAAAAAAGAAAAAGAAAAAAAAAAAACTGAAATTTCATAAGCCCCGGAAATTTTGAATTGAAAATTGGTCTTACTTTTTGGACACAGTAGTAGTATTATTGTCCTTGTTCCGTCAAAATGGTCTGCAACCTAAGTCTCCCCATTTTTTCTCCGAAGAAAAGACATAAAAGTGTTAATTTTCTTCGGAGAAAGTAATCTTTATGAGTTGAAACTCATGACTGGCCTGGAGAGGTCTCGTTGAAACTGAATTTTGCAATTGAACTGATTCCCAAATCTTCGGAACACGTTGGGAGTGTAGCATTAAGTCATCTAGTAGCATCAATTTGTGATAACTCCATTTTTATTCTCCTGATTACCCACCATATTAAACGATTGGGTAATGGTTGTCACCGACAATATTTCAGTATCAAAAATTGAAGACAACGAAACATTTATTAAAAAAACCGAAATTTTAAAAGTAATATTCCTAGCTATGTATGATTTTTGTAAGATCGCCCTATTCTTTTTAAAAATAGTGATGGGTATAATTCTTTCATTTGATTCTAATAATGTTACTTATGATTCTTCATGTAAACTATATTTCTTATCTTTGTTTTCATTCTTTAAATAGTGAGTGTCAAAACATTGGTTTTACATTAACTTTCGGAGAGTATACTATATTGAATATCGGGCTTCATAGTTATTTGTTGCAATCAAACCAAAATATATTTGTAAATTTAAATAATAAAATGTAAGCAATGAAACAGCACAGAAATATGTAGAGAAAAATTATAGTCACTAATAAAAAAGAATTCTTTAAAAGTTAAATTTGAAATTCGACTAGAAAATTCAAAATTCTGTCCTCTATAACAAATGGGTGAAGTACTAAATGTTTCATTTGCAAGCAACTTTTTAATAGGAAAATTAGTGGTGATTGTTTTTTATGTGAAAATGTAGTCGGAATCCTTATTAGATTTGGATATTTTACGAATTTAGATTTACTAATCAAAAATTAAGAAAGGTAGAAATGCAGTTTAACATTTATTAACTTTAATATATTTAGTTAGGATAAAAAATGCAGAATTCTTAAAACAAACGCAATGCTTCTTAGAGAGGTCTGCGTTTCCTGTCGGTTACTAGACATTTATATTGATGTATATACCGACAATATTCCACTCAATAAATATCCTGTATATGAATTAGCTTGCAAGAGGCAATACTTTTTCATCCTTAAATTTAGATAAGGGAACACAATATATATTTTTTTCTTTAAAATTAAAATAATAGATATTAAACGATATCTTCAGTTTATGTAGAAAATTAACACAAAACAGCTACAACCAGATTGCAACTCATTTGAGTGATTGAAGTACTGAGATTTGATTGAAGTACTTAACATTATATACAAATCCACAGCTATGATCTGTTAAAAATAGCTCAGTCCCTCACAGGCAGAACACAATTGGTCTACTTTCCCCTTTTTTCTATTCAATAAAAAATACAAAAGATTTTCTAATCGCTGTATCATCCCATTTATGCATTCTGAAATTCTTTCATCAAACAAACGATATTAACTTAAACTTATCTTTTAGTGTTTCTTTTTTCAATTCCTTCTATTAACTCACACTCTCCCTATATATATCATGTTCAAATTTTCAATCGTTAATAAAATACTTTTTATTCCTCCACTCAAGTTCAAATACATTTTTATTTTTATTTTGAACTTGTAGTGGATGACACTTGATGTTAATACAGTTTTTTCAAATATTAATTCAGTAATTAAGTTTAATTAATTAATTTTAGTTTTTTTTTAGATTTAAGTTGCATATATCTACCAATAGATGGCGCCAGATAAACTTAAAAAAATGAAAAATTATTTATAAAGGACTTTCTGCAGTATAGTGAAAAAAAAGTAGGAATTGACTTTAAAATTTTTTTTTTTTTTATATTACTTGTTATTCTTTACCTGACAGATTTTTTCCATCCCCAGTTGTTGCTTGCACATTTTTTGATAATGATTGAATAGAATTTGTAAGTTTATTTAAATACTCATTCTATTAAAATTACATTAATACAAAGTAATATTATTTTAAAATAATTTTCGTTTTTTAAAACTCTAGCATTCATAATTTTGGCTTTAAAATTTTAAAAATCGTAAACTTTTACAGTGATTCAATTGTAGATATATGTATTCTAAATTGTATGCATAATTAAATATAATGAATTATGAATTAACAAATTTTAATTACAAAATTACAAAAAAAAAAGAGGGAAAGAGAATCGTCCCGTTTAAAGATAAGTACATTTATTTAATTTAATTTTTTCCTTTCAAATTTTCATGAATACTGGCTTTTATTAATTAAGAAAATTTCAAAAATAACAATAACTTTAAAAACGAACCAATTAATACGAAAGTTCAGAATGTTAACTTAAAGCAATTGAATAAAGCTACAATATGCAAACTAATGAAATGGCTATCGGAATGCAACATCAGCCAGCAGATTAAAATGCATACGCGAGGGTAAAACATTATATTTTTCTGGAATTGTAAGTTATGAAACGTAGAACGGTCAACTCTTTTCAAGAATGTCGAAGTATCGTTCACCAGAAAAATTGCGATGCATGGTTAAGGAGAGATTAAAGACAGGACAAAATCACAGCAGTAGTCAGATGTTTAAATATAAGTCATTCTATGGTTCATAGGCTATGGCATTAATTTCAAAATCCCAAATTCGGCATGTATAAAGTTTATTCAAGGACAGCCAAGAAATGCGTTGAGAGTCAATGATTGATACCTTGCAATTACATGCATATAGGGCTAGAAACTCTATCAACTAATGTTAGGTATGTCTTACTGTAGATATAGTAACTGAATAGATAACTATGATGAAAACGTCTACTATGTACAAAGCTTCATGAAGGTATTTTATACTCTAGATGGCAAATCATTTATGTGCCGCTCTACAGTCTTCTCAAAAAGGAGAGGAAGAAGCACACTCCTCCTTATCTTATCGCGTGGAATCGTGATTGCTCAAATCTATATATATGTTATCTTAATAATTATGCATCCGTATATCTATGTAATAAATGATGATTTTACCCTACATGGCTACAACGCTACATCACCCGTATTGGGGTAGATTATCTATAGCAGCAAATTACCAACGTAGGGCATCTTCAGCTGGATTACCAAACCTGAACCCATCAAGCATATTTGGGATGCTATAGGGAAACCTGTTGTTACTCTCAATCCTTTTGCCCAGGCGTTTGCCATGCTTTGCCCTGAATAGTTTGCAAGAACAGTGGCTCCCACTTTCTACCAGCCACAAAGACCACAGAATTGATAACGTCAAATATTACTGCATTTGCTGTATAACTGCTTGAGATGATCGCCCATCATTGTGAAAATACTTTTCTTATATCGAATTGACGTATTCAATTAGTCTATTTCATACATGTATTGATTTTTAAAACATCATAACTGTCTGGTTATTTGTTTCCTTTTTACCTTGCACCTTACGGTACTTTGCATACGTTGCATCAGGTTATTAAAATCCACATATAACCTTTCGAGTTATTACTATTTTTGTGATTTTTTTCTCGATTTACGGAATTCAGACTATGTATTTCAGACAGAACATTTTTATTATACAAATAATCACCTATGAACTGATAACAAATTATTCAATATAATGAGGCTGTTTTGTAATGTATGAATATAATGATGCTATTTTTAAATATTGTTACATTTTTTTCTGCGCAAGTCAATGATAGTTATGGTAGTATGGATAGTATGGATAGTATGTTTAACTTATTTCTTTATATGGTTGATTTAAGCATTTTGCATCATATTTTGACTTTTGGTTTTCTAGTTTAAATTGTAAAAATAAAATACTAGTTTTAAAATCTAGTATTTTTGATACTGAAGAATAAACATTTAAAAAATTCAAATTGATTAAAATCAATCTTAGTAATTTGAATATTGTTTTTCACTTTCTGTATTCTTTACATCTCTGTGATGTAGGATACTTAAACATTTTTGAACAAATATATGTTGATTTATCTTTAAGTAGTAGTTAAAGGATATCACTTCGTTACTTATTAATAATTAAATGTTAGTTTCAAAATAGAGAAACAGTAATAATCCGTCAACGTCCGTGACTCCTTAACGAAAGTTGATTATTTTCTTCGAAGAGAAATTTTTTCTTAAACTTAATGACTAGTTAGAATATTTCCTCAGTAAAAATAGTTTATCATTTTAATAACTGATTGCATACTTGGTTGAAAAAGCACGCAATTATTTTTGTCATTATATTTGAATTCTTCACTAGAAGCGAATTTCTCAAACATTTTACTTCTGAACCTCCTTAGCAAGGTAAATATACTAGCAATTAGCAATCAGTTTCCTTTACAAAACTAAAAGTACTAATTTAATATTTTGACATTTTATTCAGATTATTTTCTATTAGCAATAAGTAGGAGTAAATCGATGTATTTTTTTTAAATTGAAATAAAAATATTCAGTAAGCTACGTCTTAAAAACTAGTTTCTTCTCTCGCAATTAACGAAGAGTACATAAAATACATGTATTGAAATGAAACGATGATTAACAAACAAGTATTTAATATTTTGAAATAAAAATAAAGGATTTAAATATTTTTTTTTCTAATGCAGCTGGCAAGTGCTTAGACAGTTGTCTTTTATGTCATAAGCAAAGGCTGCACCGACGTTATTCACTTAACACTACCCAGGGAGTGCGTGTAGCTTGAAGATAAGCTACGGACGCGGAGTAATAATACCCCCGCAACGTTCTACGATCATGTTATAGATCGCGACCTACGTTTTAAAAGTGGATTACGAAGCACTACAAACATCCATGGCACCGGCGGGACTCGAACCCGAAATCTGTGGTATCTAAGTGGCAGAGCGCCAGCTACTCGGCCATCAGGCCCCAGATTTAAATATTAAAATTCAATGTAATGGCGCGACTTGGTTTTGAGAATATTTGTTTAAACTTAATGTATTATCATAAACATGCTTTTAAAATTTTTTAACAAAAATTTATTTATTATCTTTGGAACAATATTTTAATTTCATAATTTTAAAATAAAAGACATTCTCGTAAAAGTACGTAATTCTGAAATGAATCAGGATCTTGTATGTTTTTTAACCATTTGCACTCGAGGGCTCCTCTACGGAGACAATGCAAATAACAATATAAATAATGCGTACATCAAACTTACATGTGAATATGATCTTTTCACTAAAATCGCTCCGAGTTGCTGTTAATACGAATGAAAAAAACTTCGAGTGCAAAGGGTTAAGTTAACTTCCTTACTTATAAATATTCAAAACAGAAAAAAAAATAATAATAATAATAAATAAATACAAATAAAAACATTATTTTTTTTTTAATTGCTTCGAGGACTGGGTCGTATTAACCATGTCCCTGTGAGCAGCCCAAAGTGGGATGCACCGACGAAAGCTGTTACTCATTTAACACCACCCAGGGGTCACGTGTAGCTTGAAGATATGCTACGGAGAGTAATACTATCATCACTACGCTCTACGATCCTATTAGACAGGGACCTACGGTTTAAAGTGGATTCCGAACCACTACAAATATCCGTGGCATCCCCAGAACTCGAACCCGAAACTTGTGGCACCGAGCGCCAAAGAACTACTCATTTGGCTAACAC
>BPLQ01009371.1:805912-867923 GCA_021605075.1 Caerostris darwini
CCCGCCCACTCATACCCCCTTTTGGGTAACCCCCCCCCCCCCCCCCCCCAAAAAAAATCATATTTATTTTTTTATAAAATATCAAAAGGGAAATAAACAAGTTTTTCCTATTCAGCAATAGTAGTTGGTAGTAGTTGGTTACAACTGCACTTGTAAATTTATTCTGAAAGAAAATGTTACACAATCAAATAATAAAAACTATTTTCTCTAGCCGGTGCTTTAATAATACAATTAATTTTAGAATTCATTATAAAATATATATATATCCCAAATAATGATTTTTCCAAACTAATTCAAGGTTGTTTCAATTTTATCTTTGGAAACATGACACCATTTTCAATCCCTTCACAATTTGAGAACAACTGCAATAAGAGATTCCAATTTAAAAAAAAGAACATTTGTGAAAATTTAACGATTGGAATTTCTGTGAACAACTGTACTTGCACTTGTACTGTATAAGCAATTCCAATATTTGTATATACGTAAACATTTGTATAAACGATGGGAATTTCTGTTCAATAAATTAAAACATTACATTTTCCTTTTTCATCTCACAACTTTCCTTTTCATCTCTTTTACATTTTTAGGAGTTAAGGATATTTTTGAATTTGTGCGGCGATTTCTTACGCTTAGAAGTATCTTATCAGCGGCATGTTAGCTGTGGTTTGAAAAGCTCGGCAGGTCTGACCTTCTGATTAAGCATTTCACCTTGCGGCGAAGCACAATAGTTGTATCTCGACTTACTAAATATAGGAGACAAGGATGGCAAGGGGAGCAGAAACACGTGTCAAAAAGAGCCTTTAACTCTTAGCACGCGACTAAGGCCAGGGGAAATCTCAGAGTTAAAATCTTTTTTCTTTTCTGTTCGAAGTCTCCATTGTGCGTTTCGTCAACGATGATATCAAGTAAAAATACCCTTTTTTCCCCCATTTTTTAGAAAGGGATAAAATACGACTGTTCAAGCTAGAACTAGTCACTTGAAAGAAAACATACTTCTGCAGAAGATATTACTAATAATGATGTAATTATAAAAATAATTAAATAGTATTGGTTTTGATAATAATTTAAGTATGTAAACAGAACACAGTAAAATAAAATTAAAATTATTAAGTGGTTTAATTTAATATTAAGAAGTAAATAAGCCTTTTATATTATTTAAAAACTTTTCTTTAATATAATAATCTTTTTTTTTCCTTCTTCTAATGCAGCTGGCAAATTGACCGTGATCTTCGCCATAAGGGCTGCACCGATGTTACTCACTTTGCATTACCCAGGGGGCGCGTGTAACTTGATGGTAAGCCACGGACGCGGAGTAACAATGCCCCCGCAGCGCTCTACGATCCTGTTAGGACCGGGACCTACGGCTTAAAGTGATTCAGAACCACTACAAACACCCCTGGCAAAGCCGGGATTTGAACCCGATACCTGTGGTACCAAACGCCAGAGCGCTAGCCATTCGGCCACCAGGTCCATATAATAATCTTCGATTCAACGTAATTTTTATTTTAGGAATTTAAATATATTTCCACTCTAAAAATTTTATTCTATAAATAAAACGGCAAAACATTTGGTGGAAATTAAATCTATTGATTGTCCCCATGCAAAACAAAAATATAAAACGTTTTTAAATCTTGTAGTATGCAAATTGGGCAACTAGAATGTAACTGGGTATGGTTGGGTTGAAATACTTGAGGCATAGGTTTGAGAACTCACAGCTTTGTCTACACACTCACAAACATCACACACATACAATTAGTGGTATACAATATTTAACACATTAAAAGACATATAATTATACATTCGTTGAAGAACTTCACTTGTAAGCCGAAAAACTGAAACTCGGATACGCGCAGGATGTGGGAAATGTACTTCCTCTCCGGGTGAGAGTCTATGCTGGGATGCACTAAAAAGCTATATTTTCTTTCGGGATGAGATACTATAAACTAAACGTTTCTCAGCGAAATCAATCTAAGGAAAGAATATAGCTTTAGACATCTATCCTTTTTTTTTAATTTTCCTCTACTGCTAATGGCTTTTAACATCTACGATCGTCACACCACCATGGTTTTAATAGAGCCTTGCTGGACACAAAACAACTGTTTTTCAATCGTTGCCAAACCATGGATTTATTAGAACCATACGTGATACTAAACAATTTTTTACGGGGTACTTTTACGTTAGTCTGATCTATTTTTTCTTTGAAATGTTACCAAATTATCGTGCTAGGGTGTTCCTGCTATTTAACCAAAGGAAGGATCTATTGGATAAGAAAACAAGATGAAAATTATTTGGATGTAAAAAATAATAACAATAAATTATGTTTTAATTTTTTTCTCAATCGCCTTCTACAAATTCTCCAATGAATCCACGATTACAGGAAATTGCATAATAAATTTTTTAATAAACGAACGTAGCGCCATCATGAGTTTAATAGAACATTGGGAGACACTAAATAACACTATTTTGGGACATCATCGTTAGTCTGATGTACTTTTTCGCCGAAACATTGCCAAATTATCGCGCCAATGTCGTAAAGGACGCCAAGGACGTAATAAGCAAAGAGAGAGAACAAAGCCGTTCAGACTAACTTACAACTTAAACAGAGGTTTCACAATTTCGATGCCTTTTCCTGCATTTTTTAAAGACTTTCGGTGTGAGGTATAAGAAATACAACACCAATGCATGAATATTTTTAAGAAAGAAAAAAAGAAAAATTAAGTTTTAACATCTTCTTCAAATGCTTCTATTTTTTTATTTTTTTTTATTTATTTATTGCGCAGGGACCTTTGACGAGAAACATAGAGAAATGTAATTTTATTTCAGAAATTCATATTTTGAAAACCGTTATACTACTTTAAATAATGTATTTGAAGCTTTTAGAGAGGGGAAAAAACGGCCGATATATAAAAAATATTTTTTGTTGATTTGACAATCTTCATGATATGATTATTTATACCTACTTTTTAAATTAGACTTTTCTTTGAAGATGAAAGGTGACATTTAATTATTCACGAAAAAAACCTTTGATGAATCATACAAATTAAACACATAATAGTTGATAAATACACATTCATGAATCAAGGAATTTCTTTTCCCAACCGAAGACTAGTGATTTTGGATTGGCCTTTTTACATTGAGACTTTCTTTCCAGTTGAGGATGCATTTTCTTCTTCTCTCCTTAGTTGCTTCATATTCTGCGATTATTACTCTTTTACAGAATATTTTTTTTTCACATCCTGATCTTTTACATAAAAAAAAAAATAAAAAAAAACAAAAAAAAATTTGAAAAATAAAAAAATTAAAATAAAAAAAAAAAAAAATTTGAATGAAATAGGGAGATCTGTTTTTAGCTTTCTTCAGATTAGAGAGTTCTTGAACGATGTTAATAGCGTAGAAAGCGTCAAACATTTGTGGAGCAATTTTAATAATGCCTCCAAAACGTCAACGCATGTAGAGTTCTTTCTGTCACTTCCCTGGAGCTCCCGTGACAACAGGCGTGCCGATTACAGAGTACCAATGGGGACATACTCCTTAACCTCCTCATCTTAATTCATAAATAAAATTAACAATTTTGATTGACTGCTTTAGGTTAGTAATAAAACTATAACAAGATAAAGTTTCAAAAAATTAGAATATGGCACTCAAAAAATTAAAAGATACTAAAAATAAATAAAAGTGAAATGCAAAATAAAAATTAAAATTAAAAATAAAAGAATTTTTAAGTTTAAATTCGGTACAATTAAGGACCAGTTGTCGATGTCACAAAAACTACTGAAGATGTAAACATTGTGGACAGGGAAGGGAGGGTTTACTTCTTTCGCGGGAGATGGTGTTCCTTCCATACTGGTTTTCTTAAGAGTGTACGCACTGATAACTTTTCTGTTTAGAACGTGTGATTGAGACACGGTTTGCTGTTTTAGTTTCGGCTACACTGGTATCCTCCTGCTTTTGTTTGGGTAATTTTTCTGCCAGGTTTGGAAATAGTAGGCATCCACCTTAATGATTCAATGTGTACCTCCACAGTTAACGTACTTTAGTAGGTGCTAAAAGAGAGGTAGCAATCGTTTCCCTTGTGGATCTTAGAAAAGCGCACACATTTCAATGAAAGTCTACAGGTCTTCGATGAAGGGAAATAATCTTGCAGTTCCTAGCCCTGGCAAGTCCAGATCGGAGCTGGGAGACCGTAAGCTTCTGCACTCACTTAGGGGCCTAAGACTTTTGTAAGTTCATAAACTTTTTCAGTGCTAGGGCTCTACTTGATCTGGACATAGAACAACATTACAACATAGGCAACATCGATTCATTATTAGACAGACAGCCTGGAAATTTTATTTAGATAATACTTATATCGGTCTATTGTGAGATGCTAAGTTCAATCTTTCTTTATTGTTGCAATTACAATATCTTTCATGATGCAAATTTAGCTTAAAACTGCTGGAAAATCATTTATAAATAATCAGTTATCTTATATATCAGTTTAGCTTGGTTTCAAAAATTGATTAATGGTGTTGGAACTATTTCTTGTTTGTTTTTTTTAATCGTTGTATAATATCCTCATTTGTTCTTCCAGATTTGTTTACATAACTACTCTCTATTCAACCAGAATGTTTCTGTATATTCCAGAAAAATGCTCTATAATGTATAAGATTGAGAAAAAAATACCTTTATTATTCATTATAAGAAATAATTTGAAGTATTCTATGCCAATGTAATAAGAAATTCAATTTTGTTAGACATAATTCCATATATACTGCTATCGGTTCAGGCAGATATAACTTTCAATGAAGCTGATAACAGAATACCATATTAAGATAGCGACCTAGGTTGTTTTGTAGAATTATCTTTCGGAAAATGTAACTTCCTTGCTTTTTACATATCCTTTTTTTAAAAAAATGAACTACCAAAAGTTTCACCAGCCAAAATTAAGGAAATCGAAGTAAGATTTACTATTTTTCTTTTGAAATTCAATTCAATTTATTTAAGATAAAAAAAGGGCACTCTTTCGTAATCTCATTTCCGTATAAACATTTTTTTAGAGAGATAAAGTAACAGTCGTGACGTAAAACTGTTGATTTCGTTTTACATTGGTGAGAAGCAGTTTTAGGAAGTAAGCTATTATGCAGTCATCTAAATAAACATCGCCTTAAGTGAATCTCTCTATAAAAAGTTTTCATTCATAATAAAATTTTTTCATATCATGAAGATTCTGCACATGAAACTAAACTTATTTCGATCGATTATAAGATATTCATTATTTTCGTAAATCTTCCGTGTTTAGCTTGTTCATAGCATATTCTTTCACTAAACTCGTATTGTAAGCCACGATATACATTGCAATGTACATAATGTAATGAAATATTTTTATTTTGAAAATATTGAATAGCGTAATGTAATAAGAATAACATTGATAGTCTTTAATCTTGTAAATGCTGTCAATATTTAGCTGGTTTAATAGTAAGTAAATATAAAAGGAACAGATTTTTATTATAAAACAGCACATCAATTATGATCAAAGAACATGATGTAATTTAAGTGAATTTAGCACAGGAGCCGAAGCTTTAAATGGTATTATAGTTCCAATTAAAAACGATTACATTTCCTTAAGTATTATGAGATCGTTCAGCAAGAATTGGATGATATTTTGATTTTTGCTAAATGAATATGTCAAAAGTCCACAATTACATCCCATGCGAATTTATTATACCCATCTGTTTTTGTATTATGTAAGCAATAACATTTTAGTGGGGCCTGGTGGCCGAATGGCTAGCGCTCTGGCGTTCGGTACCACAGGTTTCGGGTTCAAATCGCGGCGTTGCCATGGGTGTTTGCAGTGGTTCGGAATCCATTTTAAACCGTAGGTCCCGGTCCTAACAGGATCGTTGAGGGGGCATTGTTACTCCGCGTCCGTGGCTTATCTTCAAGTTACACGCACCCCCTGGGTAATGCAAAGTGAGTAACGTCTGTGCAGCCCTTATGGCATAAAAAGATCACGGTCTATTTGCCAGCTACATTAGAAAAAAAAATAACATTTTTAGTTGTCATGCTCCCTCTTGTATGCAAAAGTTCTTGGTTGAAATCAGTTATGTATTTTTACTATTGCGTTGTTCGAATGAAAGTTATATTCAATTTATTATAGCATTGCAAATAATGAACTACAATTTTGTTATTCAATTTATATTAGAACTACAATTTTCTTTTTAAATTCGTACCTGTAAAAAATGTAGAAAGATTCTTTAGGGAAAATATATGTATCGAAGTCCTACATTGCATGAATCTAGTATATAAATAAGGCAATATAAGATACTCTAGTTACCTTTACATCTCAATAGAAGATCTCAACGTATTACTCTATAAAATAACTCTTATCAAGATTCTAAATGTATTTTTTAAAAAACCCACCCATCCATCCAAGAAAGCATTTTCTATTGAATATTTTCATTTATATTATTTTAAACTAGAAAAGAATGCTTCATTTTTTAATTCAAAAGATTCAGAACTTGATGAAAATTATTTCGAGTAGTTTCAATTTTAGCGGAACTCCAGTTTCTAGGATATTCAGTTTATTTCGTTGATAAAAAATTGTTTTTAAGTCAAACGTAGTAGTACTTATTTAAAAGTTGAAGCAAATTAACTCTCCGTCTAAATACTTCTTAAACGAATGACCTTTATTTAGATTTTATTGACATTATGACAAGCGTTAGTATGATTTGAAGATAATTTTATATTTATTCACGTATAGTTTCCTACTTATATAAAAAGTATTTTGCAAATTTATTTAAATTTCGTAATAAAATATCTTTTTTTGCTGTTGCTTTTTGGATTTTATCATTATTTTTATAACTATTCAGGTTTTTCCAGTTGAAAGAAGAGTTGACCTAATCTTTTAAAAAATAGTTTCTTTGATAAAGAAAAAAAGCTTACTTATTAAATCATTAAAAATAAATGTTGTAATTGTTCTTCAGTAATAGTTATTTTTTACGTGTAATTTGAGCCTTAGAAAGACACTTTTTATGTTTTAAGAAATAAAATTAAGTAATAAAATTAGAGTAATTAAAAAATAGTAAAATAATTTTAAGACTTATTTGTCAGACAACAGGATTTGTGTCTGAAATCCATGTTGCAATTCACTTGCGGTTATTTTTAAAAAGGGAAGCAAAGTTGGGTTTTTCACTGACCATATGCGTAAACAAAATCTTTCTTAGAAGTCTTAAAAATATCCCTTTTCAAAATCATCTGCAACTCTGTTTCTTCTTTATCTAAAACTACTATAGTTTGAATTTGTAATGTATTTTTAATTTGTTTAATTTGAACTTCAGATCTCAAGTACAAACATGTTCAATATTTGTTTTACAATGATTTTTTTTACATGTAGTTTGTTCTTAGTAAAACTTTAAATAGGTTATGAAGTTAAAAATTCAGACTGTAACATTGTTGTATATAATTAGCGAACGATTTAGGACTTTTAAGAAAAGTTTTAGTTTTCAATGGAAAGCGTTTTTTTTTGGCAATTGTTATATTTTGAAAATAAGTTGTAAGTCTAGGAAGATAATAAATTGGTCATGCAAAAAAAAAAAATAAATAAATAAATAAAAAATAAAAAAAAAAAAATAAAAAAAATAGGTCTTAAAATTTTTAGGGGTTGCCTCCTAGAACTGTAATTTATTTTGCTAATAAATTTATTTCATATATCAGGGCATCTGAATAATTTTTCTAGCGATGTTTGATAAATTGTTACGTTTCCAGTTCTTCTAGAAAGTATAAAACTGCTTGATCTTGGTTTAAACTTAATAAAAATATTTCATGTTAATATAATAAGTATATTATTATATATGATATACAGAAAGGAATTTGATTATATAAGAAAACAAATTACCTTTTAAATCAAATTAATTTATTTAACTTAAAAGAGAGAAAATTACTAATTTCAGCAAAAAATCACATAACGCAATAAATTAATTAGAATTTTTAAATGCGACAATACACAAGATAAACGTTTTCAGTTATAAAATCTGTAAAGAGAATATAATTACGTGAAAAAACATTATATCAGTTGATAGCATAAATACAAAGTCGGATCTGAATGGCCGAGTATCTAGAGCTCTGACGCTCAATGCCGCAGGTTTCGGGTTCGAGTCCCGGCGGTGCCATGAATGTTTGTAGTGGTTTGGAATCCACTTTAAGCCGTAGTCCCGGTCTAATATGACTGTAAGAACGTCACGGAGCCGAGTAAGACTTCTACCTACGGGTGTTCCATCACAACAGAAGCCGCACCCTTTCCCTCCATCCATGAGAAGATTACTCATGGAATATCCGTCCCGCACTGCAGGACACTGAGGATCTGTCAATAAATGTCATATTACAGAAGCATTTTATGAGTGAGAAATGATGGATAATAAATTGTAAACACGAAGTGTCTTGAAGTTTTTCGTCTTTAATATGTTTTTAAGCAATTTAATTTTTGAGGTAAAGATACTTACTAATTTATTATTTTGAACCTAACTTTCAACTCCAGTTGATGCATCTTTCGACTAAAATATTGTTTATTCAAGAGTTACTTCAAAATAACACCTTTTTTTTTTTTCTATTCACCTATAAGTGAACGGAAGTTAATTTTCACCTTCAGTAATTCAGAATAATATTTCTCTCTTTAAAGTCATTATTTAAGTTTTCCTTTTGGTTACTTCTCCAATGTATACGATGATGTTTATTACAATTTATCAGAAATAAGGCGAATTATGCTCTTGTCAGTAATGTACATTGTTTGTTAAAATAGTCAGTATATCTGTATAATTCTTACAATTATTAATTTCTAAATAAGCAATATAAGTCATTATAAAAAGAAAAAAAATACACTGATGTTCAAAATTAAAACAATTTTTATTTTGACAATACTCAATACTCATTCAATCAATACCTCCAGAAACATTCAATAGCTTTTAAAGATATTAAATATGTAAATAGGTCGACATAAAAATAACAAAATAATAACACCACAATAACTATGGTACATCAACCTCAGAAAGTCTAAAACAGAGCTTAAAATATCAAGTCAAAAAGTGGGTAATAAATGTACAGCTAATAATTGTACAGTCTGAGTCTTTATGGAAGTCAATTTATCTCTTCCAACAGTGATGTTTTTAAGCTCTAGAGAGTTCTGGAAGATAAGCAAAAAATCTCTCGATCAAGGGTCAGTTTTTTTTCCATCTCTTCAAAAGAGTTTCTCGATGTCAAATGACACCCGTTCTTATGCTCACAACATAAGACTTTTGGACTTCTTTTTCAAAGTCAAACCTAATGCTAAATGCAAATGAGTGGTTTTTCTTGAAACTGCGATCCAAACGTTAATCCATATTTTGAATGCCTGGAACGTAGCAGAAATAAAGAAGTATGAGCTACATAGAAACAGATTATTAATGCCATAAAGGACCATGGATTGTTTCATGAAGGGCAGAGCAATAAGTATTGTTAGGTACACAGTAGGCGCAGAATGCAGTATTTTCCTCATTCTTCCCATAGCACAGACTTTTCATCTTTCAGTTTTTGTCTTGTTTTACACTAGAAATTTTTCCTTCTCGACAGAACTTTGACGGCGAAAATTAGATCAAATATGCTGTCAAATGTGTTGTCTTCTCGGGTGACATCTTCTATGGTTTGAAGATATGAAAGCTAATGGCTTGTTACGACTTTGCACCTTCTGGTAGTCTTGTTTTGCACTAGAAAGGTTTTCTTCGTGACCAGAGTTTTCATTGCGAAGATTAGATCAAACATGTTGTCAAATTCGTTGCCTTCTACATTCATCCACGATTGTGTGAGGGTGACATCCTCTACGATTTGGAAATAAGAAAGCTTATGACTTTTTATGACAAGTACTTAAACAATGTTGAAAAATTATGTTGAATTGCAATGCAAGGTTCTGTACGCCACGAAGAAATAACGTTTTTGGTTCTAGCACATTTAATGTTTTTCATTTGCAATTTATTTTGTGGATTTGTCATGTATTAAATAAAATAAATAAGCAAATAAACTTAATTATTTGAGATTAATTTAAAGAAATTGTCATTCTTCATAAAATTATAATTTGTGAATACTTTGAAAATAGTGTACATTGACGATACCTTTTAAACAAATTTAAAATTTTAGAAAGGTTTTAAAAAGGAAGAGAAATATAGTTTGATTGTTAATAGAAACATTGTGTTAAACTGTTTCAACTAATTTGTAAAAAATCTATTAAAAAGAATAGTTAACACTTCATCTATTATTTAAGAATTAATATTATTTAACTCGTTCAGTTAATATATTTTCGCTAAGTGGAATCTTGATGTATTTAAAGAAAGAATTTATGAATTTGAAATTTTCCTTTTATTAAATATCTTTTAGATTAATCTAAAAGAATTAATCATTAATTAATTAATCTTTATTAAATATCTTAGATATAGCTTCGCCATTATTACTTATACAGGTTCCTTTCTTATTTTCTCTAAATCTGACACAAATTTGGTCAAGTTTCTCTTTAAAATTATTCAAGAAATCAGTTCTTTCTTTCCACCTTCCAAATTATAGGATAACAACTAATTTATGGTGAATACTTAATGGAACCATACAGATCATATTTAGGTAGCCTGTCGCGTTGTCCCTAGGCTTAGCTTCGAGGTGCAAAAGAGAAAGAGTACAACTCACTGTAATTTTTTTTTAAAAAAGAAGACCTTAAAAAAAAAATTCCGACGGTAATGTATAGTAAAGTGTCAATGACGGCATGAGGGCATGTGCAATACATCTCACACTTATGTAAGTTGGTCAGACGCCTCCTTCACTCCTCGCCCCAAATTCTGAGAAAATGGCTGCTGGTATTTACAAGGAATATGTAAAAACTACATCTGCTGAGTTCTATGAAAGAAGCAAAGAATATTTGAAACAGTCAAAGAGCTATAACTATTTGAATGGAGGATCAATATACTTAAGAGTGAAAAAATGCTTAATATATTAATCAAAAATGCTTGATGGATATATTAATTAAAAAGGGATTTATTAATTTTATCCACAATACGGAAGTATTACAGTGAGAATTCATTTTTTCTAGTTTATACAGCAATAAGTAATTGAATGGAATACTCAGAATATTTCTACCAAAAGTCGTTGGATGGAATTGTTCAAACTTTCACACCGATACTTTGAATCATATGATTTTTCACATAATTATTGAATAAATTGTATGTCTGTCTAGCATTAATGTTTCCATAGAAAGTCACTCTTTCTTACGAAAAAGTTGCGGACGAGAGAAAAAAAAAAAACAGTTTAAAGTGACTGTTCTTAAAGCAATGTCATTAACTAAGGTAATTTTCTAGAAATCCAGCCACAATCCATCCTTATTTTAAATCAACACCAAAGGCATCTTGTTCTTCAAAAAAATATAACACCACACTCTTTTTATTTTCACGTGTTGATTCCTATCCTTTTTAAATAATATAAACTATGAATAAATATGAAGTTTTGAATGCATATCATACTACAGATATCCCGATTTGAGAAAAAAAATAGATGGTCACCTTAGGCATGCAGGCTAATGCCACAATAGAGAGTTTTTGCATACCGTACGTTAGTTACCGTAGGACGTCCGTTAGCTTTTTCTCCCTAACGCGCATGCTCATAGGAAACATAATTTCCTATGAGCATGCGCGCTAGGGAGAAAAGGCTAACGGACGTCCTACGGTAACTAACGAACGGTATGCAAAAACTCTCTAATATCCTGAAGAATCCGCCTATTTTTGTAATCTTGGATTTCTAGATGACCCAAGTTGCAGAATTTCAGCAAGCAAAACCTTTCAGAAAATTAAATTTAAATTAAAAATACTGATTGATAGTTCATATCTACTTAAAGGCTATCAGAAAATGTATATGAAAAACAATGTTGAAAAAATTGCAATTAACGAATAATAAATTTCCATTACAATAACATGATTTATTTTCCTCATTCTAGATGCAGATATAGGAAGTAAATATGATTTTAGAAATTTTTAATGGTCAGTTATACTTGCAGAAATAAAAAAATACAATCATGTTAATCAAAATTTATCATCTAATCATATAATTGTACTTTAAAATGATAAACAAAACTATTGACGTTATTAATTTATAAGTAGTAAACTTACTTTAAATGAAAAAGATTAAAATCTTATAGATAATTTATTATAGTTTTTTTAACCATGAAGAAACTTGTTAAATGCATTTCCTTGTCAGAAAGTCTATAAGTTTTATTATGAAAATGTTTTAACCTTGAAATTATACCTAAACAGTTATTTCTTCCTAAATCTGTCTTACCGTGACATTTGCCAAGTAACGATCTATTTTTGTTTGAAGCAAAATTGATCGTTAGAGTAGGTTACGTTAGGTTATTTTAAAGTCTTGTTCGCCTCATTCCATTCATTTAATTCCTAAGAAATTTTAATTTTTAACTAACCCCTTAAGAAAGGAGCGCGGAAGACACAATGAGGAAGTCCTTGAAAGGCGTCAACGTCTTCCTAATTGCTTCCGAAACGTTGGCCATTTTTTTGCCGAGCTTTCGAATTTTTTGCCAAGAGTTTGCATTTCATAATATTTTTATGTTTTTTCAAGCTGCTATTGACAACTTTGTGTATTTTTATATTTATGATGTTTTCCGCTAAGAAACAGTGAAAAAAAAATTTTTTTTTTTTTTATTTTTTTTTTTTTGCGTAGTGCAAATATTTTGGATATACTTAAAATAATGTTTTCATCATAATATGCAAACTTTATTTTTTATTATAACAAAGTAATTCCATATATAGTTCAAGAAGCCGTCTTTAGAAACAAATGGACTAGCGAAAACTATTACCCTAAAATTCTGATTTAGTAATATTTTCTAATTAATTATTAGTAATATAAGATAACGAATTTTATTTCAAAAGCATCAAAGGACACTTGAAATATCAAAGGATACTTGAAGTATCAAAGGGTACTAGAGATAAGTATCAAAGGGATCAAAGAAATCTGTTAATTTGTAAATCTTTACTATACCAAAGTTATAGCATTAGAAAGGAAAATCACATGCATGTGTCAACGGTGTTACTTATGTGAGATCTTAAGAAGAACTATCCCACATTTGTGTTATATGTCAGGAAAAACAAGAATACTTTTATGCAATATATTAAGATATTAGAATACCCCTTTAAGACGACACAATAAAACGACAGCAATAACAAAATTCTTCATTTAGAATTAGGTTTGGATTGTCGCTCCACGATCATTTTGTGCACACTGTGGGCTAATTAGACCGGGACCTAATATTTAAAGTGGATTCAGAACCATTAGCAAACATCCATGCCACCGCCATGATTCGAACCTGAAGCATCAAAGGCCAGAGCACTAGCCAATTGGCCATCAGGCCGCCACATTTGGAAATAGAGCTCTCATCCACTTTAACTAGCTAAGCCCTGGTTGGACTATAAAACGAGTAATAATTAATTAATTCTATGATGTTCAAATTCAGTTTTTCCCTATTTATAAAATTTGATGAATATTTTGGTAAGACAATTTAATTTAGTTCAATAAACTGATATATTTTTTCAAATCCTATCAGTTTTAGACCTTATAGTTAAATTAAATATAAGCTGCATTAATAGTGTATAGACGTGTACTTTAAATCATTAGATGTGGTTAAATAAAACCGGTTGAAAAATATTACAAGGAACTCTTTGTGATCAATACTTCTGTATTAGAAATCTGTTGGAACTTTGATAATTTTTAATACAGACATTATTTTTGTGTTCTTGAGAAAAAGAAAGAATATCATCCTGGTGGTTTTTCTAAGGATTATGTTTATATTAGAATCAAAAAGTCAAGCAACCCAACCCTCAATGAAAACTATGGTAAACTATGGTAATAGTTTAAATATGTCCAGACAAGTTCTGAACTTGGGTACTTTCCAATCAAGTCAGCAACGAATTCCATTGTCAACTAACTAAACCATATTGAAATATACTTGATAAAATAGCTTAATAATTCTTGTTTACAAATTGTAGGGGCTCATTAGGCTACATTTTTTACTGTAAACAGCATAATTAATTTCGAAAGAAAATATCAAAGAAAGTATGTTTTCTTTTGGATGTATTTAGATAAGTACCACAGGAATAATTCTTTGATTAAAGAGAAATAATACATCGAATTAATTAAATTTGCTGAAATAATCTCATCAAGAACAGCATTTTAAGTTGAAAAAAATTAATTTGATGTATTTTTTATTTACTTTTTATTCATTTTCTAATTATTGATTATTTCCGATGTGAATTCAGGAAATCAGGAAATAATTTTAAAAATAACATTAATAATAATTGGATGCATCTTTTTATTCATTTCTTGAATAAATAAACTAGCGTTTACATTTTTTTATAAGATTAATGCAAATACTAAAATAGTTTCTTGTATTTCACTTATATATCAAGATTTAAAATGAAAGTATCATTTAATTTTCAAAAAAAAAAAAAAAAAAAAAAAAAAAATAAAAAAATATTAATTATATAATAAAACTATGAAACCAATTCAAAATCATAATAATTATTTTGCAATCTTCTGTTATTGCTCTATTTCGTTCCACGAAAAATGAAGATACAATGAAGATATAATTGCTCGTCTTTTTAAAAAAAACAAATATCTGTTAAATGACAGTAATTACCTAAAAAGTCTACATGGATTGGTTTTCTACTTTAAGAGAAATAAATATTTGAATTTGTTCTTCTTCAATGAAACCCCAGAATGAAAGATGAGGTCGGTTATGAAAAAGAGCTTGGCTGTTGGTACATCTGCTTGCTTATTTTCAGTTGGAACATCTGCTAGCAACACGGGAAGACTACGTTGAACGTTTTAAATTCATCTTGAAGGGTTTTTTTCTGTGTTCGGTATGTTGTTTGGATTTTTTATTATTTTATACCGTATAATGTTTATGTAAAACGATTTTACTTTTTAAAATGCAGTTATCTATATAGCATATAAAGATTCTCATTACTAAAGTTTTAATAAAATAATTTCAACAATATATATTTATTTCACATTTTACTTATATGAACTATAGAAATAATATTTTAACCAATTAAAGTGAACAAGTTCTTTTTATACACTTCAATATTAACTATAATTCAAAATGTTTATGTACATTTTTTGTATAAAATTTATTTAATTTAAATTTTACAAATTTCCCTTGAGTTTCTTATTCAATTCATTGTAAAGACTGTCTGCTTTTTTAATTCTATTTTTCGAATTAGTTTGGATAATTTGAAGAATAAACCTCAAAATTAAAAACTGGCAAACTTCTGCCATTCTCAAAATATTCTTTTTTAAATTACTTTTGTGACTTTCTTTGTCCTTGTTTGTGACCTACTAGTAAACTGCTCACTGTATTAGAATATAAATTTTTTAATAATTCTTTCAGAATTCCTGGTATTTCCGGAAAGTTCGAAAAGCTAAAAGTAAACGAATAGAATAATTATTTATTAAAACATTTTTCAATATATTTCGACAAATTAACATTTTTACTTGGAAGAAGAAACAATAAATTTTAATTTTGTCGAGGGGGAAAATATTTTGTCAAAAGAAGAACTAATTGGGGAAAATATTTTGTCAAAAGAAGAACTAATTGCCTAGTTTTAAATTTTTCATAACTAGTAACGGCAAGGGTCTGATGGTGTACACAGGTGAAGGGTCGGAGCAATGGTCACCGTGAGTTCAGATTACATTCTCTTTGTCGCGCTATTAATGAGCATTGTGAACTCTGGTGCCGTTATACTTCTAGTCACGGATAATAATGTGTAATCAAATGTTGGATGGACACTCTATCATCACGTTCTGATCCCATTTAGGTCGACAACTGCCTCCTTACGCCATGGTTTAACCATTCCTGCCAGCATAGTCAAATGCAGAATCGCTCTGACTCAAATGTTGAACGATTCTTCTATTTTCTGCTTCCAATTTTACATCCTTTCTCAAATATTGACATATGCTGTCATTATGGCTAAACCCTTTTGGAAGGCACTGATATAATCAAAATGATTCGACAGAATTAAATTTGATTGAAAGTTATGCTCTAGAATTGGAATCTTTTACACATCAACTAGATGTTCAATTGCTCATTATCTAGATGTTCAATCTTTCATTCACCATCTAGATACTCCATCTTTACTCACCATCAAGATGCTCAAAATTACGTTGCTTTTGAGATCCAGTTATTCCTTCATTGATAGTTAAAATTTAGTCATTTACCTGTTGGATTAACAGCTATTTGTATAGCCTTACAATCAGATTAAATTTTTCTTATTGCATCGTTATTATTATTATTTCTTTTGTCTTAGAGTGTATTTCAACATGTTTTTATTCGATTATAATTTTATTGTTATTGTTATTAATTATAATTAATTCGATTATAATTTACTGATTTGTTCGATAAGTTTCGTAGTTAAATTCAATAAGTCCAGCGGCATCTCTTTACTATTCTAGAGAATTAGAGCTGTAAAGTTCTCTTCAGTATCTTGTCAGCAAAGAGCGATAACTCCTTTGTAAACTGTCCTTTGAGTAAGAGGCTCACTTATTTTTAGTCGTAGCGTAATTTAAGAGTATGCCTTCAGTGAGAAATTTCTTGAGAATTTGGAAAGACAACTTAACGTGTGGTTTGAAAGATTACTTCTCACTTTGTGGAGTGATTCAATGCAAAACAGAGCCAGTTAAAATTTTCGTTTTTCTTGAACTTGAACTTCATGATTTGTTTTATTTCAGTTAGTTCGGTTTATGCAAAAATTTTTACACTAGTTAGTTTTCCCTTTATATTAGTTCTTAACTAATTGCCTACTACTATCTAGTTTTTTTTCGAATGCAAATTAATATATTTGCGCATTTAGTTAAACTTTTAAATAGTTCATGTCAAAGTATAATTCATGTCAAAGTTTTAAACATTTGCTCATGTATTGATTTATAACTGACAATCTGAAATGCTTTATTTTTCGTATTCCGTTTGAATGCTGTCATTTTATTTTGCAATCAATACCTCGATTTTGATTTAGATCTAATTTTGTGCTGTTAATAACAGCCCTTTTTTAACTTTTTGTATTGTTTCTTAACCAGTTTCCTGACATTATTCTTATTTTATGGCATTTTTAAAATATATTTTAAGTAATAAAAATTTACATTGTGCTATAAATTTGAAGAAAATAGAATATGTCTAAATAAATTTTATTAAAATTTTAAAATTTATATTGCGAAATTTAATATTGTAATAAAAATTTAAATGTTATATACATTATTTAACTAATTCGAAATTTTTAACAAATTTTGAAAAAATCTTTCATTATAAAATTTATTTACTGTTAAAAAATCACATAATTTTCATATTATAAATTATTATTAAATTCATAAACATTGGTATTATATACAAGACAGAGAATGTCTATTGCCATAATTCGAATCAAATTCCTTGTAATATTGGAATTTGATTAGAATTATGGCAATAGACGTTGATGTAATATAGATATCGATGAAATATAGAAATAATAATATAGATATAATAATAATTGATATAGATATTGATGAAATATAGAAATAATAATATAGATATAATAATAATTGATATAGATATTGATGAAATATATAAATAATAATATAGATATAATAATAATTGATACAAATATTGATATAATATAGAAGTAATTAACTCTACAATAACAAATTTTCAAATCTGTTCAGAAATTTTATGTTTAAACAAGTTTTTAAAGACAAATTTTTAAAAAATGCTTTTATTTAGGTAGAATTTCTATCATGTATTGTTTGCCTCATAATATATTAATTTTATTTTTTCTGAATATCCAACAGAAAATCAAAATGCATTATATAGAAGTTTTTCTTCACCTACTTTTACAGTACAGCATCATTACAAATGTTTAACATAAGCATCTAATGAATTTTGTAAGCTAAATTATTTGGGAAGCTATTACCTACAAACAACAATGAAACTAATGTCATGTAAAAAGTTTTCTATTAAATCAATTTACCTTTATTACACATTCAATGACTATTTTAATGAGAATTTTTTTGTTAGATTTCGTTAGTTAAAATCATTTTAAACGTTTTTAACTTTAAATTTATAAATTTCTCTTAGAAATCTTAAAACACATTTGATCAACGAAAGCCTAATAACTTTCTAGCAGGCAGACATGAATAAATAACTTTAAAAGTTTTTATTTTTACATCAAAGATTTCACTGCTTTTACGCTACCCTAACTTCAAACGTAAAAAGCAAAGTAGAAGAGATCTGTCATATTCAAGGTTATCGAATCACACAAAGGCATGGTTATCAACTGTTTCTATGCCTTCTTTATTAAAATGACTAGAATATAATGCCTCTTTTACACAGATTTTGATACAGTCAGCTGTCTCATTAAAGTTGTTTATAATCTTGTTTTCAAGTCATTAACAATGAATTAAACACATGAAAATACTCTTAATCGTTGAAAGAAACAGAAGCTTTAACGTGCACTAAATTAGCATCTTAAATTTATTAAAGTACATTTTTTGGAAAGTTTTCTAAGTTTTATTCTTCATTTATTAAAACTGAAATCAATTTCGAAAGGTGTAATTATTTCCCAGACAATCTAATTGCAATAAAAAACATTTAATGTTTGTGAGGATCTTAATTTCAAGACCTCACAAAATAATTGAAGAGATTTTTTTAATAGATTACATAATAGGTAACAGAAACAGATGTGATTTCACTATTTGAATTTAGCATAGGAATGTTATAGAACTAATAAAGAAATTTTTCAAAGCCAAATTTTTGAATATAAGATCAAACATAAAGCTAATGACATGATTAGTGATGAAAAACTAAAAAAAAGAACTAACTAAAAATAATTCTTAAAGCAGATTTTGAGTTACCAAAATATTATTCGCTTTTGAATGAAACTCTAAATCATTAAACAATTTTTCAGTGTTTTGTGTCGCATTCATTTTAAGATGAGTGTTAATACGTTTTAATCTGTTCTTTTTTATCAGATCAATTCTGACTGGTTTAATAATTTATAAGAATCATTATTCTTTTGAATACTTAAATTGTATTGAGGCACATGAGCAACAGAATCTCAATTTTTTCTAGTATGGGAAACTCATTACTTATTTTGTTAGTCATAGTAACAAATCATAAAGCATATTTGACCACTTGTTGATTTAAATTTCCCTTACCACTGCAATATTTGGTCATGGCCATAACAATTTCACCCAAGCAGTATTTTCTTCCAAAATTTGGTATCGCCGTCTTTTGTTTTAAAAAACATTTTTTTGGGGCATCAATCTAGTCAATTCTATATCTATAGCTATTCATATACAAGCATTTTATATTCTCATCACTTTTCTTTTACCTCTTTTTAGATTTCATGAAAAAAGTTCTTTCAAATTCTTCAATAGTCTTGAGGAACACTTAATCCAGTAAATAGAAATTTACAAACCCACAGAAATGGTTAAACATGCACGTATAATTCTTTCATAATTGCTATCTATGTTACTTTCTTTTTTCCAAAATTTTTACTTATTTGATAGTTTCTATATTAATTTCTAGACATACCAAATATGTCAACATTAAATACAGTTCTCACGCTAGATTAATCGTTTTCAGGGGTACTGTGCTCAATCGAAGAGCCAAATACAATATATTCTCATCCAATTTCACATCCCAATACCATTAGACCGACAGTCATTCTCGGGTATCTCCAACTGTGAGCTTTCCAACTTAATAAAAATATACTTATTCCAGACATGTAAATTCTTCTTCCCACCTCTACACTCCTCCGATTTCAACCTCACTCCAGTCATTCCTTTTTTGTATCATGCCATTTCTGTCGAATTTCAGTGTATTTTAAAATATTTATGTATATAATTTTCATGCATCGGAAATGAGGCCTCTACTGAACTAGAAAACTCCATCAGTAAAAATTATACACTGAAGTGACAAAAGTCATGGGATAGCAATATGCAAATTTTCAGATGGCAGTAGCATCGCGTAGAACAGGTATAACTGCGCAGTGCTTTCGCAGAACTTTCATTTCTGTTCAAGTTATTCATGTGAAGAGGTTTTGACGTGATGATGACCGCACGACGGGAATTAACAGACTTTGAACGCGGGATGTTAGTTGGAGCTAGACGCATGGGTCATGCCATTTCGGAAATCGTTAGGGAATTCAACATTCCCAGATCCACTGCGTCAAGAGTGTGCCGAGAGTATGAAATTTCAGGCATAACATCCCACCATGGACAGCGCAGTGGTCGACCGCCTGCACTTAACAACCGAGACCGGCGACGTCTGCAAAGAGTCGTAAATTCTAACAGACAAGCAACACTGCGTCAAATAACCGCAGAAATCAATGTGGGACGTACAAGGGACTTGTCTGTTAGAACTGTGCGGAGAAATTTGGCTTTCTTGGGCTATTCCAGCAGAAGACCGACTCGAGTGCCTTTACTGACAGAACGATATCGCTTGCAGTGACTCTCGTGGGCACGTGAGCATATCGGTTGGTCCCTAGATGAATGGAAAACCGTGGCCTGGTCCAATGAGTCACGATTTCAGTTGGTAAGAGCTGATGGTAGGGTTCGAGTGTGGCGCAGACCCCCACGAAGCCATGGACCCAAACTGTCAGCAAGGCACTGTTCAAACTGGTGGTGGCTCCGTAATGGTGTGGGCTGTTTTTTCATGGCATGGACTTGGTCCTCTGGTGCAACTGGACCGAACATTGACTGGAAATGCTTATGTTCAGCTACTTGGAGATCACTTGCAGCCATTCATGGACTTCATGTACCCAAACAACGATGGGATTTTTATGGATGACAATGCGCCATGTCACCGGGCCACAACTGTTCGCGATTGGTTTGAAGAACATTCTGGACAATTCCAACGAATGATCTGGCCACCTAGATCGCCCGACATGAATCCCATCGAGCAGTTATGGGACATCATCGAGAGGTCTGTTCGTGCCCAAAATCCTGCACCATCAACGCTTTCACAATTATGGACGTCTATCGAGACAGCATGGCTCAATATTCCTGCAGAAGACTTCCAACGACTTGTTGAGTCCATGCCACGTCGAGTTGCTGCACTTCGCCGGGCGAAAGGAGGGCCGACACGATATTAAGAGGTATCCCATGACTTTTGTCACTTCAGTGTATGTCTTATTGTTCTAATCACTTAAGCAAATAATCTTACCATTAACAAATATGAAAATTATATTACCAACTCTCAGCAAAAATTTAGCAAAACTTGAAAACTGGTTTTTGAATTGGAAAATAGCTTTTAAATATAAGCAAGATAAAAGCCAATTTCTTTTCCAAAATCAACAAATACAAAGTATCCTTCCAAAATCAACTCTTTAACTGAAATTAAGAAACGAAATATTTTGCAGTATTTAACCTAAAATACCCACATCACTTATATCAAAAATAAATTCAGGAATCATACAAGGAAACTTTTCTTTTTGATTAACAGACACTCTATAATGATTTGAGAAAATAAGCTACTTATCTGCACTGCAATTCTAAAACCCATTCTTATTTATGCTTCTCCATTCAAGGCATATGGCGCAAAAACTCGCATGAATTCCCTTAATCCACAGTAAAACGTATTATGGTATTGAAAAATAATTAACTTTATCATATAAAACTTCAAACCTTATTGAATTAATCAAAGATATTTTAACAAATTTTTACAAAACTTCCAAGTAAGGAAACTTCAACATAACATTCAAATTCAACAATATATTTATTGATCCTAATTGTAATTTCAATTAGCCAAGCCAAGCCAAGCTTTAGAACTTCAAAACAAACCTCAATGTTTGACAACACATTTATTGATGCTTAATTACCATATAAACTAACCCTCCCCAATATCAGAGACTATTCTCCAACCTTAATTGCTGCGTCAGCACGCCTTCACGAGCACAGGGCAGTCTGATCTCTCTCCTCGAAATCTGAACACAAACTAAACCTTCTCATTGATTTTAGCTGTTCTCAAAATTTCTTAAGTTTCCCTGGTGAAAAAGCTAAACTAACATATTCATATACTAACATATTATAACATAAACTAACATATTCACTAAAGTTCATTTTCTCAAACACTCCCCCCTCAATTTAGAGACAATGCTGCTTACATAGTCACTGATGAGTGTCGAAAAAAATAATTATGAGGAAAGCTACTTGAAAAGCACATTAGAAGCAACACAATACAGGACAGACAGAGCTCATATAATAAAAATATAATGCTGCAATACAACTATCAACAATTTAATTACACAATAATAAAATAATTAAAGAATATAACACATAACAAAACAACTAATAATACTACAAAATCTATCAAGAATAGTATTTTTCTTTTGTTCTAAAGAAAAAAAGAGTACATGAGACATTATATACTCATGTTTGTAAAAATTGCAACACCATGAAGGAATCGTCATAATTGAATAAAATTTAATACACAGTTGAGTGATAGTGGTACAAACAAATGATTAAATGTTCAAAGCAAACAAACAATAACAAGAGATCGGAATCAGTATTTTGTGTAGCTACCACGCGCCGCAATAAGTGCTGCTACATGACTTGGCATGGAGTCAAACAAATTTTGAATGTCTGCCTGAGGAAGAGCATTCCATATTGTTTGTATGCGCATCCAAAGTTCGTCTTCAGAAGCAGCAGGACGAGGATCACGAGCGAGACGCCGACCAACGAAATCCCACACATGTTCAATCGGCGACATATCCGGGGAATACGCAGGCCAAGGAAGAAGCTGTACCTGCCGCGTTGCGAAGAAGGATTGAACAGTCCTAGCGATATGAGGGCGGGCATTGTCCTGTTGAAATACAGCGCCTGGCAAGCTTTGAAGGAAGGGAACAGCTTGGGGCTGTAGAACTTCACTGATATACCGGTTGCTATTCAGATTGCCCACAATTCTTAGAAATTGAGATCGTCCAGGATATGCTATGGCGCCCCAGACCATAACTCCGGGTGTTCGTCCACTGTGGCGTTAAATAATGCACTCCGGAAGGTGGCGTTCACCGGCATAGCGTCTGACACGAATGCGGCCATCATGGTACCACAAATTAAAGCGGGATTCGTCAGAAAACACGACATGCTGCCAATCAGCACGGTCGATCAGCTAAACCATCGCCCCATTGTAGCCGCAGGCGGCGATGGTTTAGCGTGAGAGGGATCCTGTATAAAGGAGTCCTTACGTGTTGTCCACGCTGCAGCAGAAGTCTACGAATTGATGAAACACCTGTAGCTATTGACCACTGTGCTGCCAATTGTCTAGAGGAAGCTGTACGGACCGTCAGCGCCATGCGGATCAGGTGTCTATTATCGCGAGCTGACGTCACATTTCGGGGTCCACTCTCGTATTTGCGAGTTGTCCGACACTCGTCCGTCCACTGCTTCCAAAGACGCATCACTGTGCTGCTGTTACGCTTGCACACGAGCGGCTACTTCACGATAAGACAATCCAGCTTCACGAAGGACGATGATTCTCCCCCGTTCAAACTCTGTAAGTAAGTACGGATTTGAAATTCTAATCATTTGCATATCATGCGCTAATTTGCATTTCCTGAAAAGTTCAGCTCACTCGCTTAAGTCCTTCATGGTGTTGCAATTTTCACAAACATGAGTTTACATATACATTTACTAGACTTTTCATATAAAGAAGAAATATATTACATGGCGAATTATTACATAAATATATTATATATGCATGAAAAAATCAAACACTCAACTTGGCAGGAGTTTATTTTCATATTAGTAAACCTCAAGAATATATCTGCATTTCCATGTTTAGTATGTAGTTTTATTTCCACATTTAGTTTTATTTCCACAGCCACCTACATCTTTTCTTTTTATTCGTTCCATTTCTTATCCTAAAAAGGCTTTCTTGAGTTCAAGTCGCCGACCGTTAAAGTTGTGAACTTGGAGAACGATTTTATCAACAAAATCTCATCGCCTCATCTCTTGCCAGTTAACTTGTCTACGACGACATTTATACTTACGATGGTACCATACCTACCGAAATATTCACGAAGTTCATCTTTAACCCAATTCTTCTCTCATCTACAGTTGCATATAATTTATTGATCGATTCAAAAGTTTTGGGGTTTACCTGAACCTCCAAGAAGTACAACACATTTAGACTTAACCTTGCGACCATCAATTTTATGTGGTCTTGCAGCCTGGGTACCGTCAATCATGTAATATTGTTTGTAGGTGATGTAGCAAAAACCTCAGTATTTAGTCGGAGTATCTCGAATTAAAATTCTATTTCATCCCATTTTGCAAAATAACTTTAAGAGAATCTTCAGTTGATTTATAATTCATACTACCAATGAATAAACTTGCTGAATCACTCGGGTTCACTGCTATGCCTTGTGGTCGGTTGAGGAAATGAGCATCTCATTAAACAACTTCGTTGATATTGCACAAACTACAGGAACGAAGCCATATTGTTTATTATTGATTTTCATTTGAATAATCATTAACAAAGCCAACGTTTCCTCGCCAAACGCCAAGAATATCTTAATCCTTCTTTAGCTTTCTCTTGAATAAGGATCAACCAAGCCATGCCTAATAACAGATTTCAGCACCCATGTCCATAATATCACTCTTTAGTGCTTCTGCTCTTGAACTGACTTTTATACCAAACAGTCAGTTTAAGCGATTGGTTTATTTTTAAACTTTTATCTAGATTTCAGCTAAATGTTTATTTTATAAATTTATCTATTCAGCTATATGTTTATTTTATAAATTTATCTATTCAGCTATATGTTTATTTTATAAATTTATCTATTCAGCTAAATGTTTATTTTATAAATTTATCTATTCAGGTAAAAGTTTATTTTTAAACTTTTATCTGGATATCAGCTCATTAATACCCTTCTGCGATCTCTAGATCTCTAGACCTTTTTTTTCTCTATAATATTGTTGTTATTGTATTGGGACAGGGCAATCGCAAATTTTTTTGTTGTTTAGTTTTAAATTTCTCTCTTCTTCTTTTTTTTCTAAATTTTAACTCTTAACTTTTAACTAAAATAACTCTTCTAAATTTTAATGCAGAGCTTCGGTGTTTAAGATGTATTTCCTCCCTCCAGGTAACTGGATTATAGTTTCAAATAAAAAATCTAGAGACAAAAGCATCCTCCCTCTCTCTTTCTCTCCCTATATATATATAGATAGATATAGATATAAACCTTTTTCCAAGGATGGGATAAATTAAAATTTTTAATTATTTTTTATGTAATGCTTCTGTACTTTAAATTTTTATTATCATATATTACAGAAAGATTTTCTTCCTTAAAAGTATTAACTTTTACCTTAAAATAACAATGCAATTTACATATTGTAATTTTCGGTATTTTATATTCCCCTTGGTGGTAGACAGAAATATCATCAATAATTTACGTAACTTTAACCTGAAATAATATTGCAAAATAATTTTGAAATTAACAGGAACTATTTTATTCATCTCAACAATATGTTGTGAAATGATCTTCTTATCAAGTACCAAGTTTAAACAACTTTTTATTTTATGAATCAAATTTAAAACTAATAGAACAAATATAACGACATAACATTAATTGTAAAATAGAATAAAATATCATATTGGCTCTCCAATTTTGTCTGTTATCATTTAATTTTCCATTTTTTTAAAGTAAATAACTTTTCAAATGTACATTTGTATCATTATTCTTGAAGATATTAAAAGCAACAAATCTTAACTACGCGAAAAAAAAAAATATATATATAAATTAAAAAAAGTTTGAAAATATTCTAACACTTACACTCATAAAAATAAACCTTTTTTTTTTTTATCTAAATACATAATATGAGAAATTTTAAACATATTATTTTCCATTATGACCAAAATACTAACAATAATTTCAATGCTTTGTATCCGCAATCACACAACAATGAAATCATATGAAAGAATGCATAAAGTGAATTTCATTAATTCAAAAGTTAAACTTTGTAGTAAAAAGATCAAATAGAAAAAGATCAGATGATGTAGTTTATGGAAAATTTAATTTTTAAATGCAAATCTATGAATAAATAAATAAAACATGCATCGTTTCCCAGTGTATCAAATGCCTTTTTTTGTCAAAGCTGGATTTCTTTTATCTTTTCTTTTTCAAATAATTGCACAATTCTAAGTAACTTTATTAAGATACGAAATATAGCAATTTTCTTAAAATTGACATCAAAAACTTTAATTGGTAGATTATTTGAAATGAAACAACATAAACAAATTTGAAAATTGTTAGATTTCAATGAATTAAAAATAATGAAAATGTTAGTAAAAGTTACTGATGCAATTTTCTAAAAGATTTTTAATAATTTTGTAATTGAAACATGCGTAAAAACCATTGCATATATTATAAATGCTTTTTTTCATAAAACTTAGAGAACATACCTTTAGGAAAATATTACCCCCTTTTTCTGCTTCAAGTATTTGCGTGTGTGTGTTTAGTAGTAGTAGTATAAGCATTAATATGATAGAAAAATGTATGATTTAATATTTGTACAAGCTTAATTTCTGCTTTATATGGTAATTGTTATATAAACATTTTAAAATATTTCTTATTCAAAATAAAATGTACTTTAAAATTCATATTTCAAAAACTTGCTAAAACACTAAAAATCGGTTAAATAGATACATACATTATTTCAAAATTTTCAAAAATTAAGAATCACAGCAATTAAAAATAATTCATTAGGATATTCACGTGAAACTTCAGATTTGTGTGTCTCCTTCTACAAAAATCGAAATACACAAGACCTGATAGTTGATCATTGAAATATTAGTCTCTGACGGCTTAGTTTGAAGTCTAATTTTATGGCGTCAAACTTGTTTAATTTTATGGCATCATTCGTATTTGCTCGCAAATAACAACACATTTAACGAAACTACTCGTAGGGTAATTCGATTTAACAACAAAAAGTACTCAGGGAAAAATTAAAAATCAATTTTCAAGCACTTCCAACCAACTATTCCCGAAATATACGCGTCAGGATATAAGTTTTCCAGTTTCGTTTCACAAATATACGCAACTTCCGCAACAGAAGTTTCATGTTTATTTCACTTCGGCCATCTAGTATATTACAGAACTGAGCAACACCAAGTGTTTGGCTTCGGATACAAGACACAACATTCACGAGCTTTCTGAAGCACTAGATCTCTGTGCTTTTTTGAGATAGCTGTTCATTCCAACGACGCTTTGTTGAAAGGAACTTTTAATGTGTCTCCATAAATATAGTACATGTGCGTAGTTGAGACGTTAGCGGTGTTCCTTTCCTCCTTCAAGCGCATAAAGCACACAAAACTGCCACAAAATGTTAGCTATCTTTGTTGAGATAAGTAAACTTATGTACTTTGGGGAAAATTCAAGGACAAAGCTAATCTTTACGTCACCTTCACACCAGTTCTATATTCAGTGCTGTAGAAGGAAGAGCTTTATCTTGCTTGTCTGGGACACCACTTTTAAATTTCGTCGCGTTGATCTTTATGAAGTTCCACGTATTTGTTTGGATAAGCATTTTTAAACTAAGAAAAATATAGATTTGTTATTCGATAATTGTTGTTGGGGTTTCAATAAAGATATGCAAGACAAGGTAAAATATACACGCAGCGATACTTTGATTTTGAAACTGAAATACAATAATTTTTCTTGCCATATTTTGACCTTGAATTACGAATTCGGATTCAAGGTCAAAACTTGCTACTTATGTTCAGGTTTCTAACTGCGCGTGAGCGTTTAGTTTAATGGCAAGCATCACTGGCATCTTGGGTATATTCCAAATAATAAAGATAATAATAATGCATTTGAAACACTATTTTCGAGAAATCAAGATAGATGCTTTTTAAAAAAACATCCTTTTTTCTGATATTTATTTAAAGAAATTAAATTTGATCTCATTCAGATGTAATGTAGATAGTAAGAATAAAATAAAGTACATAACACTAAAAGAAGTTTCATTAGGACACTATGTTTATTATCTGAAAGGTATCCTTTTAGCATTTTTTTCACTATGTGATTAAAAAAGACTTAGATAGAATATAATTACTACAGAAATTGAACAAGAAGGCGCCATAAATATGAGGATAGAATTAAACTGGTTGATCGGCATAAAGAATATGATTTTTCCCAAAACAACTTTTGATAAAATTTTCAAGTAAATGTTTTGTGTCAAGGCTGATCAAAGAAATTGTTTTACCATCATTTATAACTTAATATTAAGCTGGGATTATAATATTATTTTTTTCTATCATAATTTAAGCTGGAATTGCTTTATAAGGAAATCTAGAAATTAATTACCAAATTTTACTTGGGATGCAATCGAAAATAGTTTTTGAGGTACAAATTTTGATCAAAAGGCAATTCAATTCAAGTACGGGTGTATATAAAATTTAGAAATCTTAATTTATTTAGCCATTCTAAATTATTAAAAGCTTTTTCCATAAATGCATTATAAAAAATCATTTATACTGATTGAATTATTACTTGTGACTTCTCTTTCAGTCGATTTCATAACAAATTGCCAGTTATTAGAGAGAGTTTTTGCATACCGTACGTTAGTTACCGTAGGACGTCCGTTAGCTTTTTCGAGCATGCGCGCTAGGGAGAAAAAGCTAACGGACGTCCTACGGTAACTAACGTACGGTATGCAAAAACTCTCTATTAATTAGCATAATATCTTTTCTTGATACCGAGAGATTTTAAAAATACCATTATTTCCAGGTGGATACCTTTAATGATACAATGTGCCAAAGTAAAGCTTTTTTCCTGAATTTAGCTTTTAAATTAATAACCCTCATAAGTTTCGAATCCTTGCAATATGTAAATAAATATAGTAATATGAATTTTTTATAAATACTTTCACCGCGTTTCCTCGATGAAAGTAGTTATAAACTCGGTATCCAGGTGGATACCGAGTTTCCTTTTACGCATTAGTTAATTGCTTAAATGAAAAGCTAGAGCAAGGATACACTTAAGAATTACGCAGTTTTTTAATATTAAAAGAAAAAATCCATGCAGTTTTACCCACATTAAAATTCACTAGTACTCGGTGGATTCTAATAATGTAAATAACCTATTCATTAATTTTTGCATGGCTTATATAAAAGTTCCTTTTTTTCTGACATCCCATGTATAAGTAAAGCCAGTGACAATCGAAAACTTATTAATAATATTAGTACATTGTATTTAGTTACTATGGAAACACAGTTATTAGTTCAGATTTTAATAAATTGCATGAAAACCATTGGACCCTTTAATACATTTAATATTCAATATATAGCATTTCAGAAGAAGTTAGTGAAATTTTGTTCAGTAAATGAGGGTAATTATGAAATCAAGGATGCTTACTCCAAATATCCGTCTTTGTGAAGGTACATTATCGCACCATCAGCATATAACCGTTAAAACGACGGAATCATGATAGCCTTATAAAGAGGATATGGCTATCTTATGTATAGGCCATTATGCTTAAGATATAAAATTAAGTGTAAATATTAATAAAATAACACAGATAAGCTTTTCAACATACAAATATTTTTATAATTAAAAAATTATTTACTAATTAGGGCTTTGAAATATCTGCTTTAATGTTAATATTCTCTCAATTTTCTTAAATTACTGTAATGTAATTAATTTACCATTAAAATTCGTTGTATATTCGGTAGAATAAGAATAAAAATAATTTGTAATTTGCTATATTAATTCTGTGAGATCTTACATTTTATATGTCCTGAATAAAAATATTTTCTTGAAATATGACGACACACATATGTGATATGAGACTGTATATATATATATATTATTTACACATAAATTCATAATTTTATTAATATTTAACTTAGGAATTTAACATGCTGAATACATTACTATCGCGTTCAATAGACGAAGCCGAAAAAACTGACCCCTTGAAATTGGGTAGAATAAGAGAAAAGCATTATGTATGTTACTAGCTGCTGGAGGGATGAATCTTTAACCCTTTCCTTAAACTTTGTATGGTTTTTAATAAATGTACTGATTATTTGTTATTAAACTTAATTGTATATGTGATTAAAGTAGGATCGAAAAATTTTGATATACTTATTCTATGAGTTTTTATACAAAATCTCTCTTGAAAGGGAACGATACAAGAATAAAAACTTGGTTTTACTTAACTTTTGAGTAATGTGGCGTATTTCAAATGGTAGAAGATAGTCAGCAGGTCTAAGTTAAGTTAGTAGACAGTTAAGTAGGTTTTCATGAATAAAAAGTATTTGCAATTTTGATGCTGTTGCAACTCATCATTTGATGTTCAACGGATGATCTGCCAGTGAATAGCACATTCCTGCAAACTTTACCCATTACAGCCATTTAATTATCACCTATTTTCTGTAACGTTTCTTTAAAATAATGTATTGCACTGGATGATTTAATGAAGAAAAAATGTATTTATTTTGTTGACATTTTAATTAATTCACAGCAAAGTTAAAAAAAAAAAATTCCAAGTGTCATCCCGTAATGCAATTCTAACAATTTACAGACACATCGGTGTCTAAAATAAAAAGAATTTACATATTTTGTCGTTTTCTCCTAGTGAACAAAAGATAAGACATGCTTTGGAAGAAAGAAGCAAATATTTAATGTTAAATAAGCAACAAATACATACGCATGGGCGGTTCATGTAGATGAAGAGGCTTAGAAATGCACTTGACTATCACCGCCTAGATATCTTGATAAATTTCATGGTAGGTTTTCATGGATGAAATTTAAAAACAAACAATTAAAATGAGTAACCACCAATATTTGGGATTATGGAATGCGGTGGTAAATAGTGGGAGAGGTTGGAAGCAAAATAGTGTTGGAGAATAAAAGCAGAATAGTAGGGGAGAATGCCAGCAGGTTAATCTCAAATTCAGAATGCTAGAGACTGAAACGGAACACCTGGAGACGTGTTCAATTAATAAAATTTTTTTTAACATACTGAATTACTAATATACCAAGAGTCATTAGAGTAAATGAGGATAAACATTTGGCCATTACAGAGAGGTTAAACAGGAGATTAATACTTTCTCAGATCTCTGGTGACCTTCATGCGGCATAAGAACCCGAGTTTCAAGGTTTACTGTCTCCAAACGACTTCACGAGAGAGGCATGCTTATACGAAAACTTACTGTTTGCGTCTCACTCACTTCTAAGTACAGGAGAGCCTATTTAGTTTTCCACAGAGGCAATTGACCAGAGATAAATAGGGAGCGTTTAATTCACTGATGAGTCCCTGATCAGCTTAACCTGTTACTTTGACGTACGTTCATCTGGAAAGAATGAAGAATCCATTACCTGCGGTCCAAATTCCGAAAACGAGACCACTATAGCTGCAGAAGTTTGAGCAGGATCATGTTGGATGGGCTCATAGACGTCCATGTCTCTGGGACTAATGGGAAATATAGATATTGGATACATGACACAGGGTAATTGTATATATTGGTTTTCCTATGTTGCCTTTTCAGGGGTGCAGTTGGTCTTGATTTCATTTAATGAGCAATAGCCCACGATCACACAGGGTTCATCTAATTGTTGAATATCTGAAAATTTGGGCTATTTACCGGATAGATTGGCCAGCCAGATCTCCAACTCTAGGCCCTATAGAGCATGGCATGGTATTTGAGACTCGTCTTTCCCTCCAGAATCATTCAGGATCTAGAAAAATATTACCTACTTGTCCAGAGAATCATAAACTGCCTTATTTCCAATATGAATACCTTCCCATACCTTCCATACCTTGGACCAGACCTTCCCATTTCTTTGTTCGATGTTGTATTCTCTGTTTTAGAACGAATGTTAATGTCTATATTCTATAAATGTTATGTAGTGATTTTTTAAATACTATATCAACCTATTTTCAACCTAATTTCGTTAAAATTTGTTTAGTAGTTCTGGAAATAATTAGTCAAAAGTGAAAATTCTATTAATTTTTAATACCAGCGTAGTTTTTTTTAAAAAGAACAATTGGTTACAGCTCATGTTATTGGTACCATGCATCTAATCAAGGTGAATTAGGGATTTCGTTAAAAGGATTAAGAAATTTTATCGACAACGTGTAATATTTTCAATAAGCAAGAGTTTTTATTTTGAAATAGGACTTGGAATTTTTTGAAACATAATTCTGAATTTATTCAACATGCACACTCCTGGATTCAAATAGAATGCTTCTCTTTCATCAAAATTATAATATTCATTTGCAAATTGTATTTTATCAAGAGAGTATCACAATGACTCGGTTTATAGATATTTCTCTAAGAAAATTAAAATCCCCTCTGACTTAAAGACAAACGTTTTACTTTTGAAATGGCAAGCAACAAATAGGACAAAAATTATTTTAAATTTTAAAGGCAAACAACAAAATTTATATAAACATTTATCCCTTTCATGTGTACATCATATACAAATTCGTTTATCGCACCAAAGTCCTCAGATAAATATATTTTCTTCTCTAAATACTGACTAACACTAACATATTGAAGTGATATCTTCATAACAAAATAAGCTTAAAAAAGAACAAAATAAAGAAAATAATTTAAGTGGAGTTAAGTGACTTCATATTAAATGCAACATCATCAAAATCGCTGAAAGTATATTACAACTTAAAGTGAGTTTATATTACTTTTGCTTGAACATCATAAAAAGTCACTAAGAAGTGGAAAATACTTGGTGTTTATATGGTGGTGTTTAAATACTTGGTAATATATTGGTGTTTTGAATTCAACGAAAAAAAACGTGTATTAAGTTGTGCGATGATGCAATTATTTGCTAAAAAGTGTGGTGATATATTAATTTGCACAAATCGCATATAAATCAGTTATTCTTAAATTGTATGTTCTCTTGAAACTTCTTATAATAAATAGCTCTTTTTGCTCTCTTCGCCTTAGATTCATATTTAAAAGATTTACTTAGTAGAAATCACTTTCTACTGTTTACAAGTTTACGCGATATCCATCTGCGTCAGAACTCATGATTTAAATAAATGATTCAAATTGCAAACCTTATTTTTGATCAGCAGTTATCAAAGGAAGCAAAATAAAAATAAAAAAAATAAATAAAAAAACCTTTTTATCTTTGTCATTCAAAAGGAGAACCCACATCTACTTATAGTACTAAGTGTTTGTTTAAAGTATTAAATTCCTCAATAAAATTTACTTTATTCAACGAGGAAATATTTAATATTCTTGTGAAGATAGAAAAATATAATTGCCACGAGCACAAATGCTAATCACCACCCGACTAAGATTCCCTTCATGTCAAACTTTGGAAGCAACCCCTTAATAACTGTATAAAATAAGATTTGATGAGCAATAGCATTCAAAGCGTTGGAAAACCCTTGCCTTAGTTAAAATGATTCCATCAAATAAACTGTTTTGTATAGTCTGTACGCGTGAGTCCGTGTAAACACGAATTTGAGACTTTTTTCTTCGTCTCATTTCTCATGGGATGTAGAGCGTCAATGATGTCTCATCTAGGTTAGATGATTTTGCTCTGAGGTTGGGAAGGAGGTCGGGGTTTTCATCGCATTGCGAATCGGTGGATTAGGAAAATAAAGAAGGTCTTTGATCTTCGGAAAACGGGTTGCCATGCTTGACAGGGGCTATTTGGCCCAGTGCCTCGACTTGTGCACTTGCTGCTTAAAAGGTTTTGAAAGACATACACCATATATCTAATTTAATGTCGGGCTTTCGGGTGCGGATGGTTTTCCACTTTATGTAAATTTTTGACTCATTTAGACTGCAGAAGATAAGTGAAAGAGGAAATCAGCCTACTTCTTTAAAATATACTGGCCATGAGTTAAATAAGCACTCACGTTTACTAATTTAACGTTTATCATGACGTTCGAGTTAAAAGGCAGCATCTGTTTCGTTTCCTTACACATTAAAATCTTTTCTTTTTCAAGATTTCAGGCTAATTTTAATAGTACAGAATAAAATAAAATTATGGGAGTAATGGAACTAATATGGGAGTTAAAATATGGGAGTAATGGGAGAAATATGGGAATAATGGTACTTAAAATTTGGGAGTAATGGGAGTAATATGGGAGTTAAAATATGGAAGTAATGGGAGTAATATGGGAGTAATGGGAGTAATATGGAAGTAATGGGAATAATATGGGAGTTAAAATATGGGAGTTAGTAACAAGTTTCAAATTAAAGCATATTTTATTGTATGATATTTTTGAGAAGCGCTATGATCTCGAGAAGAAAGAAAATAAGAAAAAAAATCTTAGGAGCTAGATGCTTCATCCTTTAATTTGAAAATTTTAATTATTTATTAATCTTAGGAATTTATATATCATAATCTTGTGAACTTATATCGATTATAAGAACCTTTGCTGCAAGATTAAAATCACCTAACCTTGATAAAAAAAAATATTATTCTTAAAGAAACACACAAGATTGATTAAAGAAGGAAAGTAGGGAAATAAACTAAAATAATATAGCTCACTTATTTATCTTTCTTAAAAAAATTTCAAATTTTGATATTATAATCATCTTTTTATTAATTAATATAAATAAATGATAAATAAATTTAAAATAAGCAAATTTATATCAATAAATATAATATAAATTTGGTAATTGTTTTTAAGCGAAACCTGAAGCTAAAAATTTAACAATACAAAATGGAATAATAATTTGTAGTAAACCTATAAAAAATATGCAATTTTAAAATATTTAAAATGATTTTTTTAATCAATAGCTTTTCACACAATTTTTGCGTCTAAAACAATAATATTTTTTAAATTAACTGAATATATACATTTTTATTTTATAAATTTGTTGTTGTTTCTTATCCCACTTGGCTGGCCAAGCCCACGAGCCCATACGTGCTCATGATTGAAGGGGAAGGAAGCAGCTTCTGTTGTGATGGAGCACCCGTAGGTAGAAGCCTGACTTTTGCTCCGTGACGCTCTTACAGTCATAGGAGACCGGGACCTACAGCTTAAAGTGGATTCCGAACCACTACAAACATCCATGGCACCGCCGGAATTCGAACCCGAAACCTGTGGCACCGAGCGCCAAAGCGCTAGACACTCGACCATTCAGGTCCCAAATTTGCCAACGGCACGCGGTGTTCCCAGGTGGTCACCCACCCAAGTACTCACCGCGCCCAATGATGCTTGACTTCGGTGATCTAACGAGATAAATTTAAATATCGTTATAATAACGCCATAATAATAATAAATGCAGTCAATTTTCTAGTCAAAATCAATCAGTAAATAAAAATTTTAAAAATTCACTTTTTTTACCTAATGCAGAAAATGTAAATTTTCGGGTTTGGTGAGAAAAATGAAGCTATAAAGGAGGAAATAACAGAGAAAGATAAACAATGTAAACTTTTTCGGATATTCCATGCTACAAATATGCATGCTTATGTTGCAAATATAGATACGACAATACTATTTTGGAGTTGGATTTTTATAGTTGAATGAAAAAATATGAATTAAACTAATATCTGCAATATTATTGATCAATAATGCATCATATTTAATTTTGTATAAATATTACGTTTACCTTTAAATGATATGAAGGTATTGAATATCTGTATCTAAAATTATAAGTTTATTTCAAATGTATTTATGGAATTTTAGAAAATAAATATATCTATCTAAAAGTTACTCAAAACATTTATAGTATTTTTATTGAGTTTAAAAACCTGAATTTCAGGATTTATCTATATTCAAGTGTTGTAGTCTTTATCTGAATTCAATTATGGAATGTTATCAAAATTTCAAGAATGAGTGTATTTTATTTTTATTTTTTTTAATCCTAAATATGATGCAATCAGGTATTGCCCAAATCTTAATCACTGTGTTTTTACATCCAATATTATAAGAAAATTAGATTTTTTTAACAAATATTTTACTTACTAGTATTGCATATCAAAAAAAGAAATACTAAAAATTATAAAACAATATATAGATAAACATTTGCGAACCTTTTTTTTAAAACAAAATTTATATTATTTTTGAAGTCCTACTGAATAAAATATTTGCTAAACTGCTTTAGTTTTTATAAGTCATTGACTGTTCACCCCTTATCCTTCATACTCAATAGAATTTTTGAAATGTGTTTTTATGTTTAACTGTTCGAAAACTCATAGCGATGTGTGTTGAAATGACCATGATCTCATTCTTTTAGCAACCGAAATGTTTGTTTGAATTTTAAATGAAAAAAGTCAGTCAAATCAAACGAGATAAAACAAAAATTGCCCCACTTTAAGCAGCACATTAAAATAGAAAAACTGACTAAATTCAGAGCTTGAGTTGATTCTATCTCAAAAGTTAATGCCTTCTTTCAATGAAAATTCTACGGAAATTTTTATATTCAAAAATTGTTTTGCTTTATCATGCGCATCAAAGACGTTATATTAATTTTATAGATTTCACAGATTCTATCTTGCATTTAGAAGACCCTATTTTAAAACGGACACGATCTTCAAACATTCAATATATTCTGACTATTTAAGTATAATTTCTATCCGTAAGAGAGTGATAAGACATGTCTAAATGAACAATTAGATCCATCATGGCAAATGAAAATCCCTTGATAGTTTATGAAAGGATTCAGCTATCATCACATAGATTTTTTGGTAGGTCACCAAAAATAGGTCATTAGAAGTGTCACAATTAAATACGATACATTGATCCATCAGTATTAATAAAGATTCTTTGTTAACTTATAGAGGGATTCAGCAATTATCATTTAATTCGAGGGAGGAAAAGCACAGGATATAACGCATTACGACAGATTGTGGGGTAAATCAGAGTTAGGTCACCGAAAGTAGGTCGTAAGAGCCGGTAAAGGTGTCTTACCTGCAATCGACAAAGGCACTTTCTTTCGCTTTAGACAATACCTAATTGTTGTAGGAGAGTCAAATTTAAATCGGATCCTTGTAGGGGTATGGATGCACCCCCCACGTTTTTGGCGCTCCTTACTTTTGGTTTTATTGACCCTCTTTCAGGCCACGAGACGCCAACTAACAGATGGTGGCTCGATCTTTATCCTCGCGAGACTTTACCAAGGTGCATCTGAAATGTTGGCACTCGTGCGGCAATTGTTCGTTAAATTGACGATGATAGCTTTGACGTTGATTCTATGGTTCACGTTAAAAGATAATGAGAAACATTTCGCATAATTACCAGCCTATGTAAACATATACAGATTAGAGAATAAAAAAGCATGTTCTGGAGTTTTTAATTACGACACTACTTTTTTCCCGTCTCGTAGTTTGTTTATTTACACTAGCAGTACAATTGACTTTAATTTGCAATACAGACTTCATTAAATACACTAAAAATGTTCAGTTTTTCCTTAACTCTATAATGGAGTTTTAAAGTTCGCATTTTGTAAAGCTTCTTGTTTTCTCATATGCATTTAATATTGTAAAAACTGTCTTTTAATTATTGTATTATTTTTATAACACACACATTATGTTAGAGTATTTATTAGAGAGTTTTTGCATACCGTATTTTGGACGTCCGTTATTTTTTTCTCCCTAGCGCGCATGCTCATAGGAAACATATTTACAGATACGCATGCGCAATTTTCTATGAGCATGCGCGCTAGGGAGAAAAAAATAACGGACGTCCAAAATACGGTATGCAAAAACTATCTATTATTTTGGTAGACTCCTGTGTTCTGGCTCTCCGTTATCCGAACAGATCAATATATAACTATATTACATTTTTTAAGAGAGTTGATATTGTCTTTATAAGATTTCTTAATTAGGATTGCCTTATAGTTCATATAACAAAATATTTGTTAAACTCAAATATTTTTATATACATATAACATTATATAAAAATAATGCATAAATATTACAGATTTATTTAAGAAATACAATATTTATCATACATTTATCTAATGTGTTGAGTATTTATCATACAAGATCTAATGATGAATTATTAGCTTGATGAAGCATAATGACTAGGAACTATGAGAAGAACCAAGCAATCAATATTGCATTCAAGCCATCCAAATAAAATGTTTTAATGTACGCAGGCTATTAATATATGTTTCAGTTTTACGGAAGACATCATATTACTTATCTAGATTTTTCCCATATTCAGGCCACTCCTATCAGAACTAATTTGATATAGGAGAATCTATTATATTTGATTAAAAAATTTTTTGTCTGGAACGACAATCTCTATTTTATTTATTAGGTATACATCATGTTCAAAATATAGATTACTGCTTGCCGTCGTATGTCATTATTATTCATCCAAGTATTTTTAACACAATTCTCTATATTACGTAAAACATTTTGTGTTAATTATGCAAATATTTTACGTTAGTAATATTTACACTAAGAAAGTGAATTAATATTGAATTTTTTAAAAGGTCTTAGTTAAAAATGTGTAAACTTTACTTTAAAAACATCCTTTTTACGAATCCAGCAGTAATTTAATAGCTTATTTCATCTGCAATACTCTTTATTTCTTTTTTCCATGTTAGAAATATTCTGATGGAAACGTTCATCGTATTCATCACACATGGCTCTCAGAATTTCGGGATGAAATAAATCTTCAAAAACATTTTGTAGGCTAAATATTCATGTTTTCATAAAACAGATACGCTTAGTGGCCAGATTTTTGAGGAAACAAAAAGTTTTTAGTACATTCTTGAAAGAAACTATGAAAGTTCTTCTAAGTTATTCAACCTTCCTCAAAAACATTTATTTTTGATTACTTCTCTAATTAGCGGTCGTCTTGCAAATTTTTTTGTTTGGGTATTTTTTGTGAATTTCGCTTTTCAGGTACTAAACAATCTCATACATTTCTGTTTAAGGCTTTCACTGGAAATTTAATTGCAAATTTGTCGTAAAACACAATATAAAGATGTGGAATATGCTTTGACGATCAATTAAAGGGGCATTCGTAAAAAAAAAAAAAAAAAATCCCCAGTTACAACGAATTAACATGAAGGCTATTTTTATATTATTTCGAAATTACTATTACAAAAATTGAATTGAATGAATTTTACAAACACTACTGTTCCACTTGAAAAAATGTGTATCCAGACTATAAATCTCGAAGCATTATCTTACGGTTTAACGATTATCTTAAGGTCACTATGTTTATTCTACATGGATCTTTATACTAATCTTTTAAAGAATAATTATCATATTTTCATGTATTTTTCTCATATTGATTGCAAATGTTAATGAAATTCCTCTTTATGCCCCTTTTAAAGAATCTTTAAAGACATAACAATATTATGAGTGGTGAACATATCCTAGAGTATCTATCACCGGATTTCTTTGCATTGATGAAATTTTATTACTGCATGATATATCACCTTCTTGAAAGAAAAAAAATAATTGGAATCTTCTTGACATTTACTAAAGGAGCATGTTCTAGTTTTGTGAATAAATACTTTCTAAGGTTCATCAAATGAAAAATTCCGCCTTCAAAAGAATTCTGACTGTTTTTATACCTGTTAAATCTTTTATTAAATTGTATAGAAATCACATAAAATCATACTGCAAATGACAAATGGAGATAATTGTTTGTCCATCCTGTAAAAACTCTTGCACGTGTATTTAAAAAAGGAGGTGATGTTTCGCCTGGTGTCTTTCCACGCGACTGAACACAGATGATGTTCTCATATGAATAAATGATATTATGAGTTCCGGACTAATACTAAATTAAACATTAATAATCCGAGAAAACTATATTACATATATAAAACTATAGGTGATAACAAAGTTTGATAGAAAGCGTGGATTTCTCAAAAATAATAAAAAATTATGTCTGGGAGAAATCAAATGTTTACCAGGGATATCAGCATCTCATACCAATCATTATTCTATTAATTCAATATCTTTAATGCGGCTATATTCAAATGACTATTTTTGTTCGTATATTAGCTAATAGATTTTTGATAAAATCTTCCATCTTATCACATTCCATCTCGATATTAGAAAGACGAGAAGAAATAACCCAGGCATATTTTTTGTCAATAAGAAAAATGCAATGATCATCATGCATGATAGCTAGAAAGTTCTTCCCTTTTCTAGAACTCCATGGTTGTTACCATCGTCAATTGTGATGAACCATAATTTCATGTCGGTTCTACAAGCTGCTATTCGGCTTGGCATTGATTCGTAAAGTTAACAGATGTTCCTTATGATATTTTTAGATATTTTTTTGTCAAACTCTCTCTAATAGTCGAGCTAAATTAGCGAGATCTTGAAAAAGTCGGTCATGCCTGTTTATATGTCAAACTTGCTCTTTTGATGAGAGATTTGGCGATCTATTTAGCCAGGGAAATGTTTGACAGGCACTAAGTAGACAAACAATCAGTAGAGATGATCGGCGTGAGCGGATGGGCATTACCTCCCTGAAACATAATCCAGGAGTCCCATAAAAGAAAGGGCATCTCAGCAAATTGTAGAATAGCGTCGATGTATAACTGCACATGGTCAAAATGAATAGATGAAATCAAATTTGTATAGAATTTTTGTCCTAGATTTGGAATTTTTTTTCTCTAATACACCATGCAGACTCTCAGTTTCGATTCTCTGGAGCTCTAAATTCATTTGTTGGCCACCAAAATTTATTTCTTTGCATAATGGAACGAAAACTGTTTGATTTAAAATATTTTTATAATGAGATAACTCCTTTTTGATCCGTAGGTTTTTTAAATGCATTTTAATTTGGTCAAGTGTACGCTAATTTTTTGAAGATTTTATAGAATTGATGGTTCCAGAAAGATTACCAAAATATTATTTTTTTCACAAAATTCAAGTATAGTTTTATGTTTCATACTTTCATTTCTAGAAATAGAAAATATAAATAAAATAATAAAAATAAGCTCCCATAAGTTTAAAGGAAGATAAATGTGAAAGCTTTTTTTAAGCTTCTTTGTATTCACAACCTTCATTTTTTCAAAGACCAACCATTTAGCTCAACCTACAACTATATATTGCACCATTTAACTTAAACCCTAGAAAATAACGTTAAAATAAAGTAAAGGAACTAGGGCAAACCACAGTTTACATGCCGCGGTACATAAAAAAATACAAACGCTTCTGTCAAAGAAGCATTGTTCTCTCTTTAAAACAACCCTATTGAAGAGGTAAGGTAGTTCCTGTTTTTTTTTCTCCCGAATTTTTAAGTTGTGTATTTTTCTAACCAGATACTACAGATTTCTCACATTTAGTGTCTCTTGATATGTAGAACTTCGCTTTGCATTTTACATTTAATTCCTCTATTGATGGAGTGGTAGATGCTTTTTGCTTTTAGTGCAAAACTAAATTCTAACCTTTTAAAAACAACTTTAAGTTTATTTTTACACCACTTTTGTTCCCAATATCGCTTTGCTTCTTTGTTTGTCACTGGTTTTACGGTAAATGGTAAATAAATTGTTTTAAGATATCCGTGAGAAGATGATGTTGATAATGCAAATGCTGTATTGTCCCAAAAGAAATGATCAAACTAACTTGCAATGATTCATTATTTTTTTTAATATGGGAACAAAAAATTAAAAAGAAGAGAAAAGTAAACAAGTGTTGAAATAAAGAAAGACTTAAATTTTTATATGCAACTTAAACAATGAAATAAAAGCTGTAAGTCAAATATGTGTTTGTAGTGTGAATAGCGCATATTTGCTTTTTACATTACCTTTAATGAACTCGAATTTTATCTCTTTTATACTAATTTTTGGGCTAAAATAAATTTATTTTGGAACCTGATACTACTAATTAATATTCTTTTAACATACATTAATAAATTATGTTTCCAGATATGAATCATGTTTACAGCGAATTGTATTCGTAAACCCATGTTCGACTATAGATAGGACATGCTTATAAATCTCAATTAATATAATGAAATTTTCTTACTTTAATGGCCCTTTTGAATTTATCTTTACATTCACACAGAAATCTTTAGATATGTTTAATACCAGAAATGAAAGCTCAAGTGATAATTAAAAAATGTAGTATTATTTTATTCTGAATGATCTCAAAATCTTGCCTTTCATGCGATTTTTTTTTTATTATTATAAATGCTAAATTCAATTACCAGAGGTTCTGAGCTGTCATAGTATTTGCAAAAAATGAAAAGGTATGAAAATAAAAATGGTATTTGCTATGTTGCTATCGTGAGTAGTCTCACGGCAAGCTTGGAGGAATATATTCTCTGATTAAGGTAAGTTGAACTCGTTAATTGTCATCCGCTACAGATATAAATGAATAGACTCAGCAACGATTGGAGATTGCGACAAAGTGTCTCGCATAAATAGTCAGACTACCTGTCGATATTTCTGGATTTTGGGATATCAAAATAACACGAAATTGCATTAACCCTTGAGTGTCCTCCCTGAATGAGTTACTCACCCTTATGCGGGTATCAGGGGCATTCGTAGTGTGCCCTGGGCAATGTTAAATGTACAATAATTCCGTCATATCTGCGGCGAATAACAAAAATAAAAATACTTGGTGTAAAAACTAAAATAAAGAAAAAAAATTAAGAATAAAGAACTAAGAATAAAGAAAAAAAATTATGATTAAGAAGATGAAGGAAAAAAAGGGATCTCATATACCCAGGGATAGCTAAACTCTTATACATTGTGAAATATTTAATTTAAAATCCTGATTAAGGAACATCAATATCTCGATATAGCATATCTTTGATTGAAATAAATTAATAGTGGAAATCAATGATAGTTTTGAAAAATTAGATTCGTTTTATTGATTTTCCATCCATCAATCATTTCTGGCTATGGCGCCAATTATTTGTGCTGCAGACTGAATAATAATTATTTTTTTATGTTGAAATACTAGAAAAGCGTGGTGCATAGAGCCTTGGGTTTCATAACTGAGAGAGATCCTTAAAGCCAAAGACAAACTGAAAGTTTTCACGCCTTTACTGAGGATGGGAATGATAAATCTATAGACCAGAAAGTCAATTCGTTGGGGTGGGAGGTAGACGCAAATTCCTCAGAAGCCATCGTTTGTGTTATTTGTTCCAACTCGCTGTGTTACAATGTGGGGTACTGTGTAGCAAGCTCTCCAAGCGACGCATTCTAGGTAAAACAGAATCTGCTACGTATCAATCATTCTTTTGGCGAATATCATAGGTCAAAGTGTCTGTCGTTTGAAAACAATAATTCTTTAGATCTCGGGCCGGCGATTTTTTCAACTTGTCCTCTATTTTGAAAGATTTAATTAGAATTTATGTAGTTTTTAATGGATATCTTATATTTGGAGAAATTTTAAAATGAATGAAATGTTACTTCTGACAGAAGAAGCTATTCATTCTAAACATAGACCTAACTTTAAATTAGTTAGTAGCAGATTTATTTGCACATTTAAATTTCAAACAATTTTCTCCTTTATTTAAAGCATGTGATATTATATTTGATTAAGCATGACAATGTTTAACAACTAATAGTTGAAACAATGAAAGACAATGTTTATAAACTAATAGTTTGTTTCTTAAAAATTTTAGGAAATACCAAATCGCACGGAACTTTGAAATTGACTTTTATTTTAGAAAGTGTCTTTATCTTTATGGCTTTCTTATTTATGACTTTTTATTCATAGAGGCAAAGTCATATGAAAAACACGCAGCAAAATGACAAAAGATTTATGTCTTCTGTCTCGCATGTAAACATCTGAGATATTCAAGCAACAACATTTCTAAGAAGGAATCGCAGCCAAATGCTAGGAAGGCTTCCAAAGTAAAATAGCGATAAGCTATCTGACTTTCTCTTAGACTACAATGTCAAGATTATATCCAATTCTCAGTTATGTTTCGAATTAAGACCCAAAATAAAGATAAAGTTTTCAAAAGACATTGAAACATTTGAATTTCAATGTTTTTAGAAATAAAACCCCTCGAAATAGAAATTTTATGATCCGTAACTTTTTAAGTGACAAATGAGTAGGAAATTTATAGCTCCATCCATCAAAGATCTGTTGTAATTATAAGAAGCGGGCGTCGCATACACTTTCAACGATTGTGCAACTTGTTGTCAGGATCCACGTCTTCAATCGACAGTTCGTAAAACCGTTCTATTTCAGCTTTTAAGTATCTCGAAAACAGTTTTAACTCTGTAGAGTTTGTTTTTCAAAATGAAAGATATATATTTTTTATTTGGATTAGAAACTTCTGTGCATTTAAATGAAAAACTAAAAGTACAACCAAAATAATAGTTTGATATTCCTACGAAGCGAATATACGTGAACCTCCTTTGTAAATTGCCCTATGTAAAGAAACTCTAATACATTTTCCTAGATAATATTTTTTTTTTATCACATTAAAAGACTTAAAAGCATGCAGTTTTCAGTGACAATATATTATGCTAGGTTATGCATTCATGGTTAACAGGAAATTCCACGCCAAAATATTGTTTTTATTGAAACAATAGTTTGAATGAGCATCGATTTCTATTTGCAATTTAAATAAACGACATGATGTTGTATCTCCTGGTAGTAATATTGAAACAATATCTATCCATACAACAATGATAATTTTTTGTTGTTAACATGCAGAAAATGGATGAATATAGATACATTTTACCAGAATATAGATAATATATTAATATAGATACATTTTACCAGTTCTGCAAGGTTTATCCACGAAAAAACATTAATGACTGTAGCCAATTCCGTGCACTGATAAGAGTAACCAATTCATATAACTAAAATTATCTATAACTTAACGAGAATATATTGACGTAAATTTAAATGCGTTTAAAATATTGGCATTATTGTGTATTATTGTTATTATTATTGCACTTAATTTAGACTCTTTCAATTAACGGAAAACGTTACATAACATACTAAAATGGAGTATAACAGAAGGTCTATGATGAGTCTAACAGAAACGAAACGGCCTTCGTCTAAAAGATCTCTTCATCCTAGTAATTAGTATAACATTATGCAACATTGCAAAATATTAAAATTTCTTTAGGGGAAATGCCCTATTATTTGGCATTTATTTTTAATAAAAACGTTTTAAATTCTAAAAACATTAAAAAGACACTCTTTTGAAACAATAAAACTCCTATTGAATATCGAGAGATTTCCTTTTTCTGAATACAAAGATCAACGCACTGTGGTAACCAAAATAGCAAACACCATATCGTCTCAAATCCCCATTGTTGATTCGAAACGTTTTTTTTTTTTTTTCATTTCCTTTCCCTGAGCTCTAGCGAAGAATGTTTCTCTGTTCTGGCTTGCCATAACTTCCGTGAATGCTGTCAGAATCTTTCATCCGAGCTTTTATTTTTTAAAATGTGAGGAAGAGTAAATGTCCTGTACAGAATCTTTTTGGAAAGTTTCTTTTGTTGCGAATCCCTTGCATCTAAGTCGACGCATGATCTGTTAAAATTAGAGTTTCAGGGTGCGATTGCCAACACGTAGACTTCCGTCACTGTCGCTCAATCATCAGTAAGAGCATTCACCTTTCCTAATATTTTTAGTTTTATCTACGATTGTACGTTTCTTCCAGTGCTATCTTATTGAAGCATTAAAATTTTCCCATGGTGCAAAAAAACAATAATTTCGAGAAAGATTTGGCAATAAGGGTTTCTTTCAGAGCTGTAACTTTCTTGGGTTTTTTAACCTCAAGCAAAAGTCTTTATATTTTTTGTGGCTGTCTTGTCTCAAAACCTTTTGTTCGTTGTGATTATGACTAATGAAATGTTTCATCAAAAGTGTTGCTTTAAACTTGTAACAGTTGCGAGAAGTTAAATTTAACAGCTTACTGTCTAAGGTACATTTGACATTTCCACAATGTATATTTACCGTTTATATTTTATGTAGTTTCTTTTCAAAGTCTACCGATTTAAAAGTTGATCATAAGATAGTCGTCGTGTTGTTGAAGAAACATAAATTTTTGTCTAATTTTTCCCTTAAATATAACTGCAATTTTACTCTGCAGTTAATTTGTACCAAAATATGAACTCAGAGTGGAGCTTATAAATGTTGTTAATTGAAAGATTACAGTAAAAGTACCTCAAGAATTATGATCTCCAAAATGTTATAATATGTTGCTCTTTAACTATTTCTTGCATTGGATACCCTTATTAATTTAATTTTGTAACATTACACCATTAATCCTATCTAACTTTTTCTGATTATTGAAAATCAAGCAGATATTTGATATATGATAGCTTTCGAGTATCTGAACTATGAAAATTTTCGATTGAAATTTCTAATTTAATCAAAGCATTTATCATTTCTGACGAAGCACTTATCAAATCAAATCTTTTATGTATCTAGGAATTCGAATTAATAAAAACGATTCTTGTAATATTTAAAAATGTATTACTGTTATTATATCAAAAGGGATTCTGATTAAAGAAAGGATCCAGTTGTTTTATGCATAAATCCTTTCAACTCCTGTTCTCTGACCTAAATCTCATATATTATTGTTGATCACTCCCCACAGTTTGAGATACTCTGCATTTAAGAGTTTTAAGTTAAAATCAGTTAAGTTTTGTTTTAAGTTAAAGTAATATTTATCTCATTGGCTAAACCATTTATTTACAAGATTAATATTATCCAAAAACGTGTTGAAAAATCATCTCTGTTTGTTTTTGTTTGTCAATATATATTTCTGCATTTGAATATATTCCAAAAAAATCTTAAATTTGGCACTAGAATCAAAATCCAGATTTTTACTACTCTACTGACCGACTTCAAGAAAGTAATTTTCTTTGGGAAAGTTAGAAGCAGATTTTTTTTTATTTTGCTAATAAAACAAATGGCTTCCTAAAAATGTGTGACGTCTTACAAATCTTTTATGTGTAAGCCCACACGTCTTGCGTTCTTCATTTCTTGGCAGCTATCAGAAATGAAAGAAAAAGTCTGTTCCATTTGAGTGAATCAACGTAGTTAATATTTTCTTCTGAGGCAACTTAATGACAACGTACTTCCATTAAATAAATAGATTGGGTCTTTAAAAATTTAGTTTTTAATATATGTTTCCAAGTTGTCTTTTAAAATCTAGGGTGCGAAAGAGGTTGAATAAATCTTTTTATTTTTAAAAGTCTTCATATATATATATATTTTCATTTACAAAGAATCGATGCAATCAATGCAAAATTACTTAAGTGTATCCATATTTTGTTTGAAACAATCTATCAACATTTTACTTTCTTAGTACTTAAAAACAATGTTTTTTTCAAGCAACAATAAAAGTAATATTCGAAATGCTCCGTTTCATCCGTCATTTGGACTTCTATACAAAAATTCGTGAGTATATTTGCATTTCACAGATTTGTGTTTACTTTTCCTACTTTCTCGTAAGTCAATATATAGAGTAATTTTATACCATATAGATTGAAATTCATATTCACAAGAATCAAATAAGTTAATAGTAAGACGAAACATTTATTAAGAAAACTCAAATCATCCGATGTAAGAGTAAGGAAAAAATTACTACACAATAAAATCCTTAGAAATTAAGAGAAAGATTTTTCCTTGTTTATTTATCTCGATTAGAAAAAAAAATTTAATAAGCAAGCCTTTTTGTTTTCGGTGCAGTGGTAAAAAATAAAACAATGCATAAATTTGCAATATAATATTATTATTCGGATATTAACAGGTGTAAGAGAATGTTAATTCAAACAAAATACAACATGAAATGTTAACAAATGTATTTAATTTCACTTGTCATAATAAATTTTCACTTGTCTAAAATAGTAAAAATATTATTATAAACAATTTTAAAATCCGAAAAATTTAAAATTTTTGATAAATTAGTTCAACTTTATATTCTACACCAGTTAAAATTTTGAAAGAAACATAAGCAAATAAAAATAAATTTGGTAATATACGTATGGCTTTCGGTTTAAATTTTGATATGAGCAAAACAACGTCCACCTATGTTTAAGATAAACCTGCAATTAAAACTGTTTTAATATAATGTCTCCAAAACTTTGGAAGCTAATAAACAATACCGTTTTCTTACATTAAAATATATTATGATTTTATATATATATTTTATATTTATGTAATCGTTTATATTTTTAAATCATATAAATATGACCCGAACGTTTTTTGAAATGATTTTCTTATCGTGCAATTTTAACTGAAATAAAGCACAACAAATTCTTGCATATAACATTCTTAAAAGTTTTTTGTTATAATTATCAGGTAAACAGCTCGTTATTATTAATAATAAACGCTCTTACTTTTATTTTTCTTCTTTGTTTTTTATTATATTTTGTCATTGCTTTTATATACAGAAAGACATGTATAAAGCTAATGATATTGTTATATTTAAAGACTTTTTTTAAAGTGTAAAAGTATCAAATGTTCCATCACTTGTTAATTCTAATTCTTTTTTAACACCCAAGGACAATAGTTTAAAATGTGGTTGTTTTTACTTACCTTCTTCATTTGTATGTGGTTTTTCACTTTGTCTACCCTTTGTTTTTACATTCGCCCAAGGCTTGGTACCAAGCCATATCATCTTATACAAATCCATATGGCTGAAAGTGTCAATGGAGTATGCAGGTGTTTTTATAAATAGATGGTGACCAGATGTTTTTCGTTTTCTTTCAGTCTATAGCAAGCATATTTACATGTCATACATATTCATATAACAGAAAGTGTAGATAATGTTTCTAGGAATAAAATTTAAATAATTTTTTGCTCTTTCAAATACGAGAATAAAAAACTTTCGATACATTTTTTTATAAAAACGTTTGTTACAAATTAACTACCAGCATTTAATTCCTATGCATGTCTATGTGTGTAACATTATAAATAGTGTTTTTGTAAGCAGAATTTAAACAAAATTTTTTTTTCTTCTATTACATCAACAGCTATTATTTATCATCAGGAATGTCCTTTAACATTTAACCCCCACACACATACAAACATTTTTCAAACTAACAAAATGTATTTACATCACATACCTATTTACATGGTTTACACTATTGATGATATTAACAAAAAAATTCCTTGTAATTTTATCGCATTCTTTTAACAACACTTGATTTGTTAATGAGTGCACATCAGATATAGAAAAATGAAATTCAAACACTCATTCCCCCTGTATTTAACGAACACATCTGTTGAATTGCAATGGTAGCTAATAAATGTTTTATTTATTGCTACCAAAATAATCAAACATTTAAATATCATGGTTAATCTTTGCAATGAATTGTTTATTTTAAAAGATAATTTTTCATATTTTGAATTTTCGTTATGTATTTTTAACTTTATTGTTAAGTACTATTAGTACTACTTTAAAAATTGTTAAGTACTATTATGCATTGTTATGTATTTTTCATGATTTTAAAAATTATAATTTTTTAGTAACCGAATTAAAGAAGAATCACTCCGTCATAAATACATTATTTTAAAGGAATCAGAATATTTCATGCCTTTTAAATTTAAAGTCAAGAAGTCTTTACTAATTCGAGTAATTATTAATAATTTTGAAACTGATGATAAAAATTCGTATTCGTTAAAGATATTTTGTATGTATGTAATATCTTGTTCATTTTTTCACTCACTTAATTTGTATGAAATACATCTCTACCCCTTTCAGAGTTTCCAATATAATTTGAAAACAATTGAACAGCAGGAGTATTTTTTATCTTCAATTTTCTTCCAACAAATGAAAATAAAAGCGTCTTTAGGTAATTTATATATATATATATATATATATATAAAAGGTGAGATGTTTTTTCTTGGAAAAATGAAAATGAGCATTCGGAAATAAATAGTTATAATCTAATATACGAATATATAATTTCTTTTGTTTGAATAAATTATTATAATTATGTCTTTTAAATGACTATGCTGTTATTTTAAATTTTCTAACAAAATTACAATATTTTATTCAGGCTCTTATGTGTAACTACTTTTAAAAACATAAAAACTTTCAGTGTTTGCATATGTTTTTTAAACATATTAAAACAAAATTATTTCATTTTTGTATTTTAATTTTTAATGAGTTGTTACCATCAATTATTGCTCAATAATGCATATTCGGTGCGAAAATTTCTAATTTAAAATAAATAAAAATTATAACCGGAAAGACTGAAACATTCAAGGATTAAAAATTCTCTTGCATAAAATTCAAAAATTAAATTTAGTGCTACAAAACTTTTTGCTTAAAAAAATTTTTACAATATTTGATAATTATTTTTAATAAGTCACATTTTTGGTTCTTTTTCGGGAAATATGATTATGAAAGGAACTGGCATGCAATATTTTGAATTTTTTTTTTGTACATTTGCTATATTTTTTCCGTCGTGTTATTTTATTTTTTGTTTGGAATAATATAAAATAAATTTAATAAAAAATCACCTCAAATCAATGGTGTAAAGGAGACATGAATATTTTAATTACAATAATTCAAATAAAGTTAACAATTCACAAATTATATGGATAAAAGCAACTATACTAAAAACGCCGAGTTACAAAGGAAATGATGATGTGTCTTTTTAAAGGAACAAGCTTAAAATATTTTTTTATTGCGCCCCAGTATCTATAATAAGTTTTGAAAAGAATAAAAACATTTCAGTTGAAAATAACAACGTCTGTTATTCGTAGAAAAACACATGTTGCTGAATTGAGGTTCACACTTACCGAAAAAGCAGAAAATACTAGGTAAGAAACAGCCACAAATAGAATGATAATAGCTAGAAAAATTAAACAAAATTTAGAAATAACTGACACATTTTTAAATGCACTTAACCAGTAAATTTGAGGTTCTTTAAAAAATTCCGATTTTTAAGTTCGCTAAACGAAATTATATTTAATCATGAATACGACAAAAATTTATTCAGCAAAATGTTTTTTATGAATTCAAGATTTCATAAAAAAAAAAAAAAAATTGAATGTAGAATCTACTTTCATGTAAGTACATATTGGAAAAGTTTATCAATAAAGGACAGAGAAAATTTAGAAAAAATCAAACATACTATATTTTTTATTATTATTTCCGAGTACTTGACTTGTCATCATTTGCCACAAACAGCAAATTTGAAAAAAATTTCAAGTGAAGATAATTGGTACTCTATTAATAAGGATAATTGTCTTCCTGAATGTTTTCTACAGAGAAACTGATCCATACTTGTCTTACATGTGTGAAAATTTTAGAAAACCTACATTCAGCCAATCCCAACGATGAAAAAGCATTCTATCAAATCTCATGTTGGTCTACCATTTTTAGTGGAGCTAGTTAGGCAAATACAAACAAAATCAATTGCTCTTATTTCTATAGAACCACTAAGTCATGATTGGGCTGAAAAAATATTAAAATAAATAATGAAAAAAACATGATTATATTTTTCTACTTTGGAAGTTGAAATATGATGCTGATATGATTCCAAATTGACAGTGAAACTTATATTACATTTTAATATGGATGATTCCTCTTGAAAAAATTCCAAAGTAAGCATACTTTTTAAATGAAGAAGAACTTGAATGATGCCCTTTGAGATAATTTTCAGCAAATTATTAATTTTGAAAGATGTACTGCAAATTATAATTCAGGGGCATTCATGGCACAAAAATGATTCCAAATAATTTTTGTTATAATTTTAATATTCTCAATGAAGTGTTGATTATCATGAAATGCATTATACGACGTAATTATTCTATAATAAAGTTTTATACATGAAAATATGCACTTTTAAATTCTAATCCCCACAGAATATTTGAAAAAAATTAAATGAATTAAGGAAGTTTTGACAGTTATTTTAATTTTAAAATTTAAACACTTCGTATGAACATTAAGAGGGACATTTTTTAACAATCGATGATAAGAGAAAAATTTATCAATTAAGCTGGCAAATCTAAGAAAAAGATGGGATATGTGAACTTTCTCATGAATTTTCGCTTAATTAGTTATTTGAAAAATGTTAAGAACGTTTATTAATAAAAAACTCAGCAAAAGTCATCAAAATTTGCTCATTAGAAGGATGATGGACAACTAAATATATTTTGCAATAATAATGTGTCCAAGTTGTAGAAACCAAAATAAATAGCCATTGTTGGTGGAAAATTGATGAGTGATTCTATATATGAGTGCATAGTATATAGAAAATGGAAACGATTGGAATTTTAAAATTGAGTGTTTTATTCAGGAGATTCGACTACCACCGCAAATCAAACAATGGAGCGTTGGCCCACTTTTTTCCTTATTCAAACTGTTATCCAGCCTAAAATTTATATGTTGAATTGGCAGTGGCTATTGCCAAACACTTTTCTGGAACTGTTTAAGGCGACTGCTAGTCAGAACCCAACATGCTCTATTGAGGAGAGATCTGAAGATCTACCTGACAAAGGAAATATTTGAAAGTAACGAAGACAGATTGGAAATGATTCTTGTGCAACTGGGCCTTATATTGTTGAAATGTAAGTCCAGGGCTCCGTGATCGCCGACGTACTGCCGCGCCGTGGTATTTTGGCTATACGTCGACGACACAAATCACAAATGACCAGCTATCAAAGGAAATGGCAACTCAGATCATAACTCCTGCTTATTGGATTGTGTGTCATTCTATAGTCAGGTTAATATCCCACCTTTATCCTGAGCGTCTCCTGACGTCTGACTATTGTTGATCTATTTGAAATGCGATTTTCAAAATTACTTTAAATTTGTTTGTATATGTAATTCTTGGTTTATATCTTGTTTAGATATTTTCTCTCGAATGCGAATAAATTATTTTTTTAAATAATACAGTTTCTTATTTTATAAAATTTAGGTCGGCAGTTCAAGAAATACAGTTCAAGGATATTTTCCCTGAATTAAATATTTAAGCTTATAATTGCATTACTTATTCGCCAGAAGATAATTCATGCATTTTTAAAAACATTCTCTTTAAAAAAACTCAAACAGATTAGATGTAATTTAAGTCAAGCAAGATTAAAGTAAAAACCCTAATTATAACTATCTTTTTATTTTTAGTAAAGGAATAGTTATTTTTAGTTTACTAGTAGGTTTTTTTTAAATTCGAGCTTTATTATATATAAGAAAAATTTTCGTATAATTAAAGTTAAGTTTTTGAATTTTTTCTTATATTTCGCTTCCTGAGTTCTTTTTTTTTAAACTAAATGTTTTTCGTTATTTAATTTACATACAATTTATCTTTTTAAGTTGCAAAATTTATTTATCCTATTTGTATAAGAAGTAAGCGGTATTACACCAGGTTAAGCTTTCTTTACTTTAACTATTTAGATTATAAACGTGTAGTCATTAAAAAAGAATGGTAGAATAAGCTTATATTTCAATTTCGCCTCTCCAATTTCAGCTATTTGTCCTTGAGGACAGTGTAAATAAACGCTATTTGTTGTCCTGCACATTCTGAAATAGACCCCACTCAAAGGTACAAGAAAACTTTAGTTCCTGTCAAAGTACTGACACGTGACAGCGATCGGCCGAAGAGTTAGGTTCAAAGACGATGCAACCAAAATAGCCTCCCCCTCCTCAGAAAAGGCGGAGCGTACCACCTCAACCCGCGCGAAGCACAAACTCCTTTCGCACTTGCTCTATAAACAGTAGGCTGCAAGAAGGTCTGTCATTCGAAACACGCTCGCACGAGGAACAGAATTCAACTGCTGCACCAACTTTGATTTGTTTACTTTCTGCACACTTGACAAGATGGTGGAAGTGACCGATGATTACAACGAAGCAGCGATTTATCTCCTCTAATAGTTATTGAACCATCGAAAGATATTTTTACATGAACCTTTGTCGAAACATCGAAAGATAACTCTTTTTAAAGTACATTTGTCGAAATATCGAACAGCCGATCGAAAATTGGAAAATATGACATTTTCAAGAATATTTTTCAAAGCATTGTAAGGACTATTCTACATCCACGAGGTATTACATTTATCGCCTATATTTTGCAACAGTATTTATCGGAGTACCGAAAAAATTACTGGACATCAAAAGATATCTGATTTTGATTTAAAAAAATTTTGTTTCTTATACCAGTAATATTGGACAAGACAACTGAAGTTTCCTCTTACTATTCTAGATACTTTTTTATAAGAAAAGTTTATATACCGAGCAGATATCGATAAAACAGAGATTGATGTGGCACATGCTGGAAACGAGCCGTTTTGGCTACAATGTAACTTTGTAACTTTATCCTGTTGTTTCAATTGTTGGATAGAATTGCAGTCTTAGTGGATTCTTTTAGGCACTCACTGTTCAGTGTTTTCAAAGCACAATACTTAAAGTGAAAATAGTTTGTACTTCCGAGTTTGAAGTTATTTTTTGTTCGGGAGATCGGGATGGTATGTGTCCAGTTTTAAAGAATACAAGAACGATCCAGTTTAATAACTTCGAGAAATTTTGTGAATAATTACAAAAGTTAAAGTAAACTATAACTCCATCTCAGACGGAGAAAAGGACAAGAATTTCTGTTGTATTTGACAGATACCATTTTTCACTGAGGAAAGATCGTGGCAACAATTCAAGTCTTATATACCATGAGCACGAGTATATAAGAGTTGCAATTTAACCTTTCTAAAGATTTACTAGAAAATTAATATTTGAAGAGTTTTGGACAAGATGAAGCAGTAAGTAAACTCTTTATGCACTTTTAATACTTTTCTCATTTTAATTCTAATTCAATAATATTTTCAAAGTGGAATCATTTTAAAATGTCTTATAATGATGTCTAAATTTCCATTTAGTTTTTTTTATTGAAATTAATTTTTTCATATTGTATTTTCTGATAGTTACTGATAGGTAAATTGCTAGTAAGTATTAATTTTTTAATTAAACATTATTGCTTTATGGTCTTTTTTAAAAGGAAATCTTGGTGTGAAGAAAAGGAAAAAATAAAAAAGTGTTATTATGAATTTTATTTAAATGATATCTTGAATTAATTTAAGCAATATTTCTTTATTCCATATGTACTCTTTTTTCATAAGTTATAGCATTTAAAATTAAAAAAATATTTTAAAAGTATTTAAACTATATATATGTATATTAGTAGTATTTCAATTTCTATTAGACGAATTAATTTTAATAATTGGTTTTAAAAACTATTTATCCGTCTTTTCTTCAGATTTTAAAGCCTGTAATGTAAGTCTTAAAATAAGCATTTTCATAAATATGAAATCAAAATAAATGTAATTACATCTTAGTTGTATCATTTATCTTTTATTTTAAGTATAGAGTTTATCACATATTTATTTTTTTATTGCCTTGATAAGTACTCTATTTTATTACAAAAACGTATTTTAAAAGGTAACAAAATAATCAAAAATAAGTATTTTTCAACTGATAAAAAAATTACTAGGTTCAAATCTATGGGAATCAGTACAGCGTTGTTTTCACTGATTAATGACACTAAATTAGTTTCATCCAAAACTAAAGTTTCAAAAATACTGAGAGGGTTACCCTGTATTCTTTATTCGGCTTATTCACAATATCAGAGGAATATATATTTGGAGGGCTCAGTTGGTATAACCTTGAAATGACTTTTCTTTCCCTTTGGCAAAACTCTATGTCATTGTTGCATATCCATCACTCATCAATCATGAAACATCCTATGTTACATATGCCCAAGTTATTTATTTCTTCCTTTCTTTTTAGACAATTACGCTTTCAGACTAACATACTAAATATGAGTGTTAGGATGTTTATTGGGGTTTAACAAAATAATCACTGTAAATGAGAAAACGTGTGAAATAAGAAAAATAAGGCATAAGAATACTGTTGCAAATATTTGTTACTATAATATTTTATCTTTGAAATTTGAATTTGAAATAACTGCTTTAAATTTTTATTTCATCTATGATATATTCCTATAACATATTTTAGCTTATTCACATTTATTTTTTGTAATTTATTATCTATATATGTAAATAACACACCTTGTATTTGAATAATTAGAATTTTTAAATACATTTATTACTTGTACCTCTTAAAAATCTGTTTTCAAAAGTACAGAAGAAGGCTGAAATGCTTTACGAACATTTTGATAGATAATATTACCATAAAGAAGATATAAATAATATATAGTTAATTCACGATATTATTTTCATGACACCCTGTTCAAATAACTAATTCTTTATGTTGTATTAAGCAAAAAAAAAATAAATAATAATAATAATAATAATAGAGTAGAAATACTGAATCTTTAGATATAAAAGCGTGTTATTTAATTTGTTATAATAGCTGGTTGATTTTTTAGACTAATTTTTGTGCAATATATTTTAATAAAAATACTTCAATAATAAACGCAACTTTCTATTTTGTGTTGCCTTTACTTAATGTATTTTTTATGACACATGAATTTAAGTTCAGTTTTTTTAATGTTTTCAAGGCCGAAATGAAAAAAAATAAATAAATAACTTGTTACGTAGATATTGGCACGGTTCACGAATTTAAATTGTATAAAGAGGGATATTTAAAGGATATATTAAAGGATACTTTGACTAGGGCTCTGTCGATTGGTGCCACCGGTTTCGGGTTCGAGTCCGGCGTTGTTATGGATGTTTGTAGTGATTCAGAATCCATTTTAAACTGTAGGGCCCGGTCTAATATGACTGTAGAGAGTTGGGCGTAGGACTGACAACCTCCCTCCCCCCCTAAAAAGAAAACATCTCCTGTCTCAAAATCTGCCAGTAGGCAGACGACCTTGGCCCATCATGGGGCTGTTGCTCCAATGAAGAAGGAAAGAAAGGATACTTTAATATTCTCATTTTCAACGGTAACGTATGTTAATATTTCTATTAGGTTACAATATTAATTTAATAGATATATTTTTTTTTTTCATATATCATCACGTCTTCGAAATAATACAGTTAGACTATTAAGCTCGTCTCCGGATGAGGGGCCTGAATGGCCGAGTGGCTAGCGCTCTGGCGCTCGGTACCACAGGTTTCGGGTTCGAGTCCCGGCGGTGCCATGGATGTTTGTAGTGGTTCGGAATCCACTTTAAACTGTAGGTCCCGATCTATTTAGCCCAAAGTGTGCAAAAGATGACCGTAGAGCGACAAACCAAACGTCTCCGGTTGGCCGCGCTATAATGGAATCATACTGCTCTTGTCCATACTAACAGCCGATACAGTTGTTCTACTTAAAAAAACCATTCATGAATAAGCAATCACACTTAAAAAGAAAAAAAGATAGAAGGAAACAAATTAAATTAATCCAATATAATTGATTTAACACTTTAATAATTTTATACTGGACCACGTGTTGGACAGTCGTGTTCTGAAGCAATTATTATTCTATAAAGTGTTAAATAAAATATATATATATATTTTACACATACATATATATTTATATATATATATATATATGTGTGTGTGTGTAAAAATCTGGAAACTAAGCTGCTACATATTTTAGTGGAAACCCAAGTGGATTTAGCAGATAAATGAAATCTCATGAGTCTTTTTACTTCATTTTATTACTTCATCTTGTGCGGAAGCTATTTGGCGATTAGCAGTCAAAGCGAATGTAATCAAAAATAAATCGTTCAAAGTGTTTTGGCTAGCATGTTGCAGAGCGTAGGAAATGAAGACACAGAGAGAGTTTATAAACATAAATATTAAATAATCGATTAATTATAGAAAAGCAAGAAGGTTGTTATGATGTGGAAGCGAAAGATTAATAGGGAACAATACAATAAATGAATCTGTTAAATGGACTGGGAGATCAAGAAGAGCAAAATGTATGCTATTACATATATGTAATAAAATCACTTTTTTAATCTAAATTTTAAGCCATATTTTTTTTTTTCTTTCAAGGCATTCCTTTTTTTAGTGTTTATAACATTTCGGGCTGTTTAATGACTAAAAAAGGCTCGAATAAAAATCAAAGATTACTATGTTTCAATATTTTTGCTTATTTGTCGAGGTGGATATCTTAGATTGTATATTTTTATAAACTCATTTTGCTTAATAACATCGTTGAAATAACAATATTTTGTTTGGTTCCAGACAATAGATTTCAAATGATTCCCCATGTGAATTTGTTTCCTTCCGATGCGGCCTGAGAGAGTTTTTTTTTCTTTCCAATTCCAGCCACAAAAATAATAAGTTGGACATCCGTGCTTTAGAATATAATATCAAACTATTAATGGATGGTCTAGAACAACCTTTTAGTTGCGGCGCGATGGCCAATTGGCTATCGCTCTGGGCTTTGGTACCACAGGCTTCAGGTTCAAATCGTGGCGGTGGCATGGATGCTTGTGAGTGGTTCGGAATCAACGTTAAACTGTAGGTCCCGGTCTAATTAGCCTAATGTGTGCATAAAATGACCGTAGAGCGACAAAGCAAACCAAATCAACCTTTTATTTTTCTTGTTAGGCATTTGAAAGAAGAAAAACATTCAGACGCGGTGCACATAAAATATTACAAAATAAATGACGGTTAATAAGTAAAAAAATATTAATGTAAAATAATCACAATAAGAAATGAGCAAAAATGTTTCTTCAAAACCTTTTATTTCTTTTCGAGTAAAGTTTTTCTTAGTTATCAAACAGATCGAAAAGTTTTAACACTACGAGAAGTACCTGAGAAAACAAAAATAGGAAACGTAATTTGGTATTTAAGCGAAATAAAGTTTGTATCCTATCCTTTTTTATATTTGTCTATGTAATTAATATTTTTGAAAATTAATGAAATATAAGTACATAAAAATCTCAGGGATTAACAGAAATTTATAATTTTATGTCAGGCTGCGTTCTTAACAGAACTGAGCCGTGACTTTGACACCTTTGATCTGGAGCCAACTTTACGGAAAACACCAGAAAACGCAGTAATATAAGCATCAAGGTCTACGAAAATTTGAATGCCTTAAGCGTGAAATCAAACCCTCTGTATTTTTCTTGTAAAACCCACAATTTAAATTAAAAGAAGGGGAAAGCAAAAGAAAAGAGGAGATAAAAATAGTGGGAAATGAAATTCAACATATCAATTTTACTTACAATTTATTAGCATGCAAAAGTGTTTTAATTTATAAGAGAAAAAGGTTTTGAAGGCACAACAAAACATCATAACATGTCATTTTTTAAGTGGTAAAATTATTACTGCTTTTTCAAGCTAAATTTGCAACAAAAATTATTGCAAAAGAATATATTGAAAATCGATTCATTTGGGTAACACTGATATGGAAAAATAGTTGATATATAGAATAATTGGTATTTCATCTTTCAGTAAATAATTCAAAATTTTTTAATTTTAATAAACTAAATTTAAGTTCCTTAAAAACAACGACATTAAAAATAAAAGTGATAAAAAGATAAAAAATAAATTAAGTATGATCTTACAATAAAAATTTCCAACAGCAACAGTAATCTCATGCAATGTCAATGATATCGGAGAATTTTTATCATTTACTAACAATAGTGTGAGTTCTAATGAAATATCATGAAAGTGTTTCATTCTTTTATTTTGTAAGTTACAAAATATAATAATTACATTGAAGAGGTATGCTTTTTAATAATAGAGATTTCAAATATTTCATAAATATTATTTTCTGACAATGTCACTGTAATATTCTTCCTGTTTCATAAGGCTTTCCTGCCTCTGTCTCTCTCTTTTTTTAGTTTTTGTTTTTTGTTTGTGTGGGTGTGTAATTGATTTTTATCACTGTTTCGTAAGGTTTTTTTTTTTCTCCCATCAGTCGATTCCCACCCAATATAAAACATGACATCAGGATTGAAACTGAAATGGATAAGCATTTGAGAGGATTAAGAAAAAGACTTTTACGTCAAGGTTTCCTCCTAGTCTAATATATTCAACAGACAGTCGAGTCTGGCGACGTCTTCCAAACAGCTGCTTCTGTATTTACATAGTGTCGTCTTCCTGCCCTTGACTTTCATCGAATTCAGTCCAATTCCATTGTTCAGTTTCGCTTCTTCACGAAATATGAACAAAATTCAACTTTATTTAATGACATTTGTAGGTGATAAACGGGACACCTTCGTAGTAAAACTAAAATGACATTAATGGATCATGAATAGACTTTCTTTAAAATAGTTTTTGAGTGGCCGCCATTTTCAGAATAAGTCTACCAGAGTACACGTTATATAATAAATTTTTAAAATCAATTTATAGTATGAATAATTATTATAAATTTAACGCTAAAATACTTTAAACTGCAAAATAATTAGGTTTTGAATGATTGCCATTTTTAGATTGAGGGAGCTGATCATCGTATAACTTACAAAACTTTATTCATTTTTTTGTAAATTTTATAACATAGAATTTATTTAATTGCTGGAAGTTATCCAAAAAATGTTAATTTATATAACATTTTCAGCGTGCAAAGTTTGGTTAGCATTAAACAGAAAATATAATTAATCTAAATTTAAATATTCTTATGTTTTCCAGCTACTTCTTAAATTCTGGTATCTTATGCATTATATTAATTACTTTTCGTTACACTTTTGCACTTATGGAATTTCTTAAAATTCTCAATATTTAAATTTTCAAAATATTTTAAAGGAATGAGAATAATATCCTTTTAAAAATATAAACTCTCCGAAAATGTTGGAAACAAATACTAATGAACCGTTACTATCTATGCATTTACATATCATTTAAATTATGCTATTGTGGGTGTTAAAATATACTTTATAGTAATATTTAGAATTAGAATGTGATAAAAGGTAATTTACTTTACACGAATCAGTAAAAATACCTTTATTGTATTTTAGCTTATAGAAATCAGATACATGTAATTTTAATTACAGCAATATGTTTTAATTAATTTTGTTTGTTACAGTTAGCTAGAATCATTAATTTATTATGTAAATAATCATCGACTTACAACGGGATAAGTACACTGTGTCTGCCGTAAGTCAAGCAATGACGTATTTGCATGATTTGCTTTTTAAGTTTTAATTTTCTTTTTAAATTAAGTTTCTTTCCCAACAAAAACTATAAAATATATATACATTTACATTAAGCTTATAAATTATTTATTTTTTCTTAAATAATTAAACAAAAATCATAAAAGCGAACTATAATGAAAATGCTTGTTTAAGTTTTATACTATTAAATATTTGTGAACGTAAATATAAAATATACCTACAAATATTTTCTGTAACAAAATTTGCATGTTTTTCAACTCTTTTAAATGATAGATTACTTCTCAGAATTCGTTGTTTCTTCTACCACTCTTTTGCATTGTAGATTAATAACTTCATTTGTGATCTGCTATCTCTTCTGTGTCGATTCTGTGTAATATCGATTTCAATATCGAATTTTCTCGCAGTTCCTTCATTTTTGTATCAAAACTTTTTTTGCAGCTCTATGATTCGTTACAGTAAAATTATAAATTATTTTGAATAAAATTATTGATTGATTTTGAATCGTCGTAAGTCAAGGACTCTACTAAATCAAATATGACACCCTTGCAGGAAACATGATAAAAGCAGGATAGTTAAAAAATTGGTAGTTGAAAAATACATAATAAATTTTCGTTCAAATATATCCTGAGTAACAAAAATACGTTCCGTTTCTTTTTCATTAAAAAATTTAATTTACTAATTAAGTTAAATAGTTATCAAAGTATTAAAAAAATTACATTCCGATCAGCAGAGGAATTTTACATTTATACCCTCTCTCTTTATTAAATGTTGAGGGAAAATTTATATTTAAAATAATATTGGATGGTATGATCATTCGAATTTAACAGTACCTTATTGAAATTGACTAACTATCCAAGAATGTCTAGCAGTCATCCTTAGTCACTTTCAACACTCGGTCAAATTCCCTTGGTTTAAATCCAAATACAAATCTATGTAATTTTTTTGAGGCCTTCAGACTCTGCCCTATTTAACCACTCTAATTTAAAAGGTCGTTGACTAACGAATAACCCACATTTACATGGAGCCTGCTGGCAAAGAGCAAAGCCCGCACCAACCATCTTGTACCAAAACATTTATTTGACAAGTCGCACCTGCTCTGTCTCTTTCTTTTTCTATTTTCCTTTTTTTGGGGGGGGG
>BPLQ01009371.1:868779-885976 GCA_021605075.1 Caerostris darwini
TGAGCATGCGCGCTAGGGAGAAAAAGCTAACGGACGTCCTACGGTAACTAACGTACGGTATGCAAAAACTCTCTAATATCTAATTAGTTAACTTAGTAGTTGATATCGTATCCAAAAATATAAAGGAATTATACATACTACAACAGAAATTTGGTTACTTAGAAACTCTCTGCAGAATAGAACTCTTATTAAGAGTGGAATTCGTACAAGTTTTGCAAAGCCAGTAAACAGTTAATCAATAATTAATTAGTCAATAATTATGTAATGTTATTAAAACTTTTCATTAGTGTAATTCAGACTAACTAAAGGAGATAAGGGAAAATTTAGAGATATCGAGAATCTAACGATTAAAAATATTTGGACCCCTGATTCCTTAGAGAGAATTTTGCTTAATAGAAAGATAATTTGAGACTCGAATGTAGCCACTTAATATATGCATATGTGTAGTTCTGAGGTAAAGGTAAAAAGGTTCGATAATCTGAACTTGAGCAAAAAATAAAAATTCAGAAACGGAGCAATTAATTTGAGTATTAAGCTCTTTAAATTAACTGTTTTAAATTATAAATCAGCTTGAAACAACATAATTTAAGTTAAATGTTTTTCTTCCTCATCGTCATTAAATTTACTATTGCGATTTAGTGATTAATCTCAATTGTATATTTATGATGACAATCGCGGAATAAACTCGATGTGAAACTGTTTTCATGTCTATCATTTTCTTTCACTCTAAAAATAACGAATCAAATATGTATCACCACAAAGAATGAATAATTATACCGAGTGTAGCGAATCTATGGCTTACTTCTTTATCATTGATAGGGAAGGAGTCCCTACAAAAAATGCAATCAAGTAAAATCTGCTCTTTAATTGCAACTATCTACTATTTAGTTGGAGGTACGCTATCGATGTGTAAGCCTTTTCTATGGAGAAGTGAATGTTTTCCGGAAAGTATTTTAGAAGAATGCCTACATTTGTTATACGAGAGGAAAACAAGAAAAACCCTTTGTTACTAGCTTCATGACAAGAAACACAGAGCAAAAATGCACGCCAATCTGCCATTTTAAATAGCACTAGTTAAGAGTAGAAGGGATTTGGACTCGTATCCTTTCAACCGAAGAGCATTATTCAGCCCTTGCCGACCTCGTTATGCCAAACCCATGATTGAGCCAACTGAGCCTAACTTTATTTTTCCATAAATATCCAAAACACTTACTAGTATAATCCTAGACACGGCTATTATACATAACAAAAATGTTCACATTTATTAGCAAACTACCATTGCAAAATAAAATTATTATTTTATCGTGAATATTATATCCATAGTAAAATATATAAACCAACCTAATATTTGTTCTCAACAGTTTGTGGAATGTTTACATATGTTGTTATGTGGAATGTTGGATTCTCAAAAAATTAATCTATGAATCTACATTTCAAAAATTTTAAACTATTTATAATTTATTACACTATTTATAATTTTAATAGAATATAATTTTATTTAAAAATTTATTACACTATTTATAATTTTTAAAGAACAGTTTGGTTGATAATTACATTCTTGAAGTTTTATTACACCTTCCCCATTAAAATCAGTAAATAGTATTTTGTAAACAAATATTGATTTTTTGAAGAAATTAGTAAATTATATCATTTATCAGAAAAAAACTCGTTGAAAACAGCTGTATAATTTTTTATTATATAATTGTAAATATATACTTTTTTACATCTTGTAACTGGAATCTTTGACTTGCTCTTCATAAAATAACACATTTTTTCCATCTATATATAAATCTGTATATGATTTTTCTGGTAAATGAGAAATTACACAAATTTATAATGAAAATACTTACTTAATAATAAAAGGAGTAAGGTCAGTTAATAAGTTAAAGTATATTCAATGATGTAAAACTGAGAAGGACAGGACGGTGAGAAATATGATATGGAAACAGTGACCTTCTCTCTTTTTTTTATGATATTGTTATCTACGTTTTTAAATCTCAACACTTGTCAACAAGAAAATGTCTCTGTTTTCACCTGTCATCAAAAGTTTAAAAAACCGTTCTTTTATTATTCTTCCTCCTCCTTTTCCAGAGCAATTAACATCACTTTATACAAATTTTAGAGCGCCATCTATCGATCAATTAACAAACTATCATACTTACGTGCTCCTATTTCTTTACATTACAATGCTAAATGCTATCGCTATTAATGCGATGCAATTAATTTGTCCTCGTGTAATATAAATATACAGTTTATGTAATAGCTATGGAGTAGGATTGTGTATCTCATATTATATCTATAAAATATTATTATGAAATATTTTATTATACAAGGAAATGCTATTAAAGTAATTTTTTTTAGAAATAAATATTCAACTCTCTTTTAAAATTCTTTTTAAGAAATAAAACATTTACCGAAGATTTCAGGCATATATTTTTCTGAATATATATTAATAGTTAACATTTATTTTACACTTTGCTAATAAAATTAATATCTCTATATGGGACAATTATTTAGCTTCTAAATGCTGTTCATATTCTTCTGATATTGTTTCTTTTGATTATCAACTGTTTCGATTGATGTTATTTGGTTTGTCTGGGTGGCACTTCCCTTTTTTTTAAAAAAGTTAAAAATGGATTCGTGAATTACTTTAATAGATTAGTTGTTCTTCCGAAAAGGAATTCATCTCTCGCTAGAGAGATGGAAAATACTGTGCAATTGATGCAATATTATTAAATTTTTTTTTTGTTTTTTTGAAGAAAAAACCGCACGATTGAAGTTTAGTACCTAATATTTACTTAGTTCCAACTGTAACCCTATGGGTCTTGAAAGTTTTCTTTATAAGTATTACAAATTTTACAGAAAAATTATATAGATATACATAAAGTATTCTATAAATATGTATTTATACTTACAATTTATACTATCCTAATTTTTTTTTTTAATTTTAACAATTTAGTAAAAGTTACGTATGCATGATACACATTTTTGCAATTTTGCTCAGTGCAAAATTATTTCTGTATATCCTAAAATTGAGCATGGTCTTATAACGGAAGTATATTTACATTAAAAAAAAACCACTCAAATATAATTTTAAAAATTCTGAACTATTCATTTCTGTCATCTTTTTTGTTTAAATTTCAATTTTGGGAAATCAAAGTTTTTAAAATGATGTCTCGTGTTGGCTTCAATTTTTTTCTCATGCTGCTATATTTAATTTTAATTATTTATTATATATATTGTTATATTACATATAAGTACTTTAATTTATTATATAAATTTATATAAAACTCTATGAATTATTATAAAATGAACTAGAAATGGTATGTTATATGTGCAGTTAATAGAGAGTTTTTGCATACCGTACGTCAGTTACCGTAGGACGTCCGTTAGCTCCTACAAAACTCCTTAGGTATGCAAAAATTCTCTATTGAAAGATGTTTAAAATTTATAATCTTTAATTTTAATTTATTCTGCAGAGTAAATTCTTCCACGAATTTAACTATGGCTGAATCGATGCTACAGACAGGACATGTTGTCAAAGACAAATGGCAAGTGGTATGTACTTTTATTTTACTTATTTATTTGCTTTCTTTTTATGTAATAATTTATAATTTATAATAAAGAGTTTGAATTAATATTTAAATTATAGAGCTATTCCTATTAAATTAAATGCTTATTTTGCACACATACAAATGATTAAAATATGCCATTCGTCTTGTTTTATTATTTTTAGTAGATATATTAACTGAACTTTTATTTCATACTAAAGAAAAATAAAGTTATTTTTAATAGCATATACAGCCAGACATTTGCATTTATATTTTTTTTATTTATCATTATTAATATTTTAGGTCAATAAAATTGGACAAGGAGCTTTTGGAGAAGTATACAAGTGCAAAGATCTTATCAGCAGTCGGCAAGTGGCTTTGAAATTAGTCTCTAAAGAGCGTGTCACATCGGCAAGTCATCTTTTGAAATTAGAAGTCACTGTTCTCAAAGAACTACAAGGTGATTATAAAGGCTTTCTATTTTAAATGCTTTTTTTTATTCTACAGAAAATTCACAGTATATCTTTAGAACAGGGAAATTAGGGTAAATTTTAAACAGCAACTGCTAGATTTCAGTCTAACTTGATTGCGATGTAGTGTGTAATATTCATTCATGCATCAAATGATGAATTTGTGTAATTGCTTGCAGTTGTTGCATTGCTCACTGGCTAACTCTGATACTTTTATGCATATACAAATAGCATTCTGAACTTCACTTTACTGCTACATGGAATCCATGATAAAAATAAAAAAAATTTCAAAATCGATAGAGTACGTTAAAAAATAGTGAAAATAATAGACTGCGTTTTAATGTATACAAATTTTAAATGTTCCAAAACAAAAACAAAAAAATAGGAAATACGAAGTAAATTAGAAAACGCAGTTGCAGAAAAGAAAAAAAAACAGAAAAATCTTTTGTCGTTTTAATCTGGTAAATGCAAATTAAAAAGTTAAAAATAGAATAGAATTCTAAAAATTCATCTATATTGTATAAATAATACAAGTTTAAAAAAGGATTAACTCTTTTATTTTAAAGCTACAAATAATTTTTAAAATAAAACAAAATTTGTCTATTTTATAAATTGTTACATCAAATTAATAATTTTTAATTAGTATTCAATTTTCATTTTTTAAAGAAGTTTTTTATTTCATTCACTTGTGGTTTACTAAATTTTAATGCAGTTAATAAGTATATTTTCACATTCTTGCGTATTATCTAAAATTAGCCACCGGATAAATTGCTGTTGTAACATTTGCTTTGTGTTACTGCTTCTTTTTCTGCTTCATGCCTCATTTTCTACATATCAATAACACAAATGCTGATGGGTGATGAAGGAAGAATATTGCCTTCTTGGAGAATTTTTTAGGGTAACAATTCCAAATTTTCGTATAATATGAGAAAAAACCTAGAAAATTCCCTTCACACAGCCCTACTGTTGATACAAAACTCTTTTCACATGCTATCACGATTACTATCAAGTCTCTTGGTTTTTGAAAGCAGCAACTGCAATGGACGGCGAACACGAGTTCTCCTGCATGCTATCTGCACATGTAACCACTAGCCCACGAGTAGAGATAAAGGTTCGTTCCCACCGAGGCGTGAGGCGTTGAAGCGTTGACCAATCACTAGCCTCACCGCGTTCGCCTGAAACCGGTTTGAAATCTACCGCTTCGAGTTGACCAACTTTTAACTCGAACCGGAATTTCACTAGGCTTAAAGGGATTTCTGACGTTTCGCTGTGAACGGGTCGAAAAAATGTTCTCCCTTTCGCAGGACGCGTCGCCGCCTCTCGCCTCAGTGGGAACGAGCCTTAACGCTTCCTGTAAGAGATTTTTTTGTAACTTTGTCCTTTTAAAGTGAATTTATAACCCCTATGTTAAACTTTTGACCTTGTACTGTTCGAAGATGAAAGGTACTTTTTCAATGAAAATAACGATTGAAAAATTATTCAGATGAAATGAATTTTTCTCATAATTTATTTCAAAGAAGAAACCAGGTAAATTATAATTGTAAATGTACCAAGATGGCAAAACATAAGACTTAATTTATATAGTTAATTATATTCAAATATAAAGAAAAAAACTTAGCATAAACTTCTGAAATACTATAATTCTTTTATTAAGTTATTTTTTTAGGTATGAATAAGTCTGTTTTTTTTTTCAGGTAAACACTATTTCCCTAGGTTCGTTGGATTTGGAAAAACTGAAAGATTTGATTATTTGGTAATGGAATTGCTGGGACCCAGTCTGAGTGAATTAAAAAGGCACCAACCAGATCGAAAGTTTTCATTAAGCACTACTTTGAGATTAGGTTACATGATGCTGAAATGTATCCATTCAATTCATAAGGCAGGATATTTGCATCGAGATATTAAACCGGTAAGAAGTTTTTGCATATAATTCTTTCCCTTATGGAAAAGTATATTTTTATGAGTTCTTATAGTGTTATAAAATAAGAGAATAAGAAATACAAAATTTTTCTCAGGCACATGACATAACTACCATGTACAGGGGGGATTATAATTAAAGTCCCACTTTTAAAATGCTGTAAAAAAAGAATCACTCGTCACAATGAGTTCAAATTTGAACTGAAGATATTTGAAGAAGGGGGAAACGATATGGCATAAAAAAAAGTTTCACCGATTTTTTACATCCTATTTGGTATGACCTTGCCGTGGTGGATGGGCTTTCCACTAACAATTTCCCAACTTTTGAAGACTTGGAAGTCGTTTTTTCCATCAAAAAAACGAAACAATCAGGGACATTGAACACTACAGTTGGTTTCATGTGCAACTCGTGCCAAATACATTGTAATTTGGATTCAAAATATCACTGGTAGCCGAATTCACTTTCTTTATTGTGCTTACATCGCCATCTATTAATGCACTTTGGAACTTTTTTGTTTCTTCTTCCCCATTTTCTTCCATCTTTTCCATTTCCCACCTTCTGCAAGTATCTTCGGTTCAAATTTGAACTCATTGTGACGAGTGGTTCCTTTTTTTACAGCATTTTGAAAGTGGGACTTTAATTATAATCACCCTGTATATTTATTCCAAATCTTGAAAATTAGCTTCATTTTTCTTTACATATCTGTCTAACACTGCGACTTTTTATACACATTCCATTTCAATAAATACAAAAGCAGTGCTTATTTTTTCTCATTTCTTTTAAAGCCAAATAAATGAGAGCAAACAAAATAACATGGCATTTTAAATTTTCTAAATAGTATTTTAAATTACTTCTGGGGCAGGATAACTTTTAATAAAAAAATTTGACTTTGAAAAAGGTTTACTCTGAAATTACTTAGTCTACAGTAAAAAGTTTTTGCACATCTTTACAATGACGTTAAGTCTGTTGGTTTGACGTACTCGGTTAAATAAATACATTAATAATGAATGATAAGACTTAAAAATTTAGGATTCGATTTATAGTAATGCAATGCAAAAACTGTAGCGGGTATTCGATGAGGAACTAGTTTTGTATTGAAAAATTCGACTTTGAATTTCAATCAAGGCAAATATTAATATTAAGCTGCTTGAACTATGAAGCTCATACTTATATGCAAAATATAATTACAAAATACAAAAGTGACGGTGTGATCAATATAGAATGTGGAAGAATAAGGAATGAAATCCTAAATGCAATAGAAAAACAAAAATCTATAAATAAATCAAATTGCTTCCAGAAATATGTACAATCTTGCTGCAAAATAATTAAGTTAATAAGCAAGCCTGTCCACATCGAAAATGTTCGCGATGTCCTGTAAAAAGCTGGATTTACTGATATAGTACTTCAAAGAAGCAGTTCAATAACGTATAAAATAAAAGGAAGAATTCTAAAATGTATTTCTTAAAACTAAATTCTTCGAATGAAGTTATATTTCGTGATAAAAATAAGTCAACCTTTAGTGGAAATAGTAATATTTTGCCTTACGTTACAAAATCATTTTTCTTGTGAGGACATAAGTTTATGTTTTAATGTGATGCTCAAAGATTAGTACTTCTACTTTTTTATTGAATTTCATGGTATTTTTACTGATTAGATATTTTTATGGGAATATTTTTAGTTAATTTATTACTATTTTAATTACATAAATCAAATTATATTGTATTAATTTTTGTTATATAATTATGATGACTACCAAGCATTAGGTTGTTTGTTTTAAAGAATTTAACATTTGATTAAAATAATTTTGTAATATTTTAATAGAGCAACTTCACTATCGGCATTGGTGAAGAAAACCGCCGAAGAGTGTACCTTCTGGATTTTGGATTAGCCAGGCAATATGTTTTAGAGAATGGGGAAGTGAGGCCACCTCGCTATAAGGTTTCATTCCATGGCACACCACGTTATGCTTCATTAAGAGTTTTGCAAGGAAAAGTAAGTTTATGCTACAGGTTTAAGTATATGTTTCAATTACTATCTAGATCTTTCGTGGCTGTCTATTGAAATGATTGCTAAGAATAGTGAACGAGATATTTAAATAATAAAATTATTAAAAATTTTTACTTAACTAATAATTTAAATTTACATCGTTGTTTTATTCCAATTACACCATATAAAAGCAATATCTTCTTTTAAATTAATAATTGTAGTCGAATGTCGGTTGTGTTTGTGCAGCTGGAATTGGGTGTGGTCGGGTTAAAGAACTCGCAATTTTAAGAACACACCACTTTTATTTATACCCGCACAAACTCCACATTCAGATACAATTAACACACAACAAATAACCCATTTAAAATATTTAATTACACTTGTTTCCACAAATGTGGATTCCACTTCTAGGCTGTAAATAAAGTTACTTACTAGGCTTAAAATTCTTTCTAAAATCTAAGAATTATGCGATTTTCTCCTTAAATATCATCCATACTCGTAAAAATATTCATAATTTTCAATTTATTTTGATTACGTCAATTAATAATGTGACTTTAAGGAATTGTTGCAAATCATAGAAATTACGACAATTTTTCAGTTTCGACTTTAGCATGGAATCATTTACAAGATCCAAAATCGTTATCATCGACTCTCAGTGATTTCAGTTAGTATCGTGCGTCTGATAACCCTACTTAGACAATAATGACTAATAATTTTACAGTTAATGAAGCCAATTTATAATTTTACCGTAATTTATAAATTGCTATTTTTCATGTAATAGAATTAAAACAAATTGTTTTATTTTTATTTCAGGAGGCCGGACGCCAAGATGACTTAATGTCTCTGTTTTACACACTATCAGAATTTTCCTTCAGAGATTTGCCGTGGAAAAATATAAGAGACTATAGAGAGGTAAGCTTATATCTTTGTTTACTTTATTTGTTGTAGTGCATTGGGATTGGAACTAAATTTTCATACTAGACACCAATATATATTTTTTTTTTGGAGACATTTAAAAAAAATACTCATGAAAAGTTTTCCATAATTAAACATTTTATACAGTTAATAACTTAAATTTCATTATTTTATTAAAAGAATCATATTGATCAGCTATTAATTAACTCAATTATAAAATTTTACAAATATTTGGTATTGAAAAATAACATGGAAAAAATTTTAAGAAATAATATGGTGTGCTTCAATGATAAATTCTGAAGAATTTGAAAAATCGAATCATGTAAAATAAATCTCTGAAGTTGTATTTTTATCGTCATTTATAAAAATTGTTATGATGTTTAACATAAATAATTTACACTGGTACTGACAGTCAGCTTTTTTTTTTTTAATTATGATGTACTGAAAGTAGCAAAAACTGTATCAATCATGCTTTTTTTTAAACTTGCTGATTGCTAGCATAGATACGATTTCGATAGTTTCATTGGGGTGGGAAAAAAATGTTAATAGAATTATAAAACTTTTTTAATTCCTATAAATTATTCTTTATTAAGCCTTTAAATTTAATAACTCAAGAATATGGTTTTAAAATAGTCTCAAAAATTTTATTATTGTTATTTTTTTTTCTTTATACCAGGCATCCATAAAAAACATTCTTGTTGTTGAAAAGGTGCACAATACAGTTTAATATATTTCCTATATAATAAAATGGGTATCGAACTTTTCTTTTTAATATTGACGTTTTGTTGTTTCTCTAGGATCAATCATTAAAGTTTAAATTTTATTAAAAAAATTAATTACAAATAACTAATGGAAAAAAAATGGAACTATTTTAAGATTCAGGAGGAACTTACTTAAAAGAACAATTTTAAAATACATAAATGATAAATTAATGAAAGCAACAATATTTTGTTTAATTTCAAAGCCTCTGCAATACTACTACTGTTCTTATTTTCAATGAATTTTCTTCTGTCAGTGAATTCATTCACTGAAGAAATGAATTCTATTTCATTTCTTGAAAACGATTGCGATACGTCAAGATTTTTAGGCTTTTTGTAATGGTCAAAAGCCCTTTAATGTATAAGTCTTGGCTAAATTTACATTGATTTTTGATGTATAGTCGTCAAATAAGGAAATTTTTTCCTGGTTGTAGAACTATATTTGAGTCAAAAATATGTTCTACGTTCGAAATTTCAGCTTTTTAATAAAGTGAAAAGAATGTATATTACTGAATTATTCTTTTAACATATATATTCATAGTAGTGAATATAATTTTAAACCACATCAAAAATTATTGGATTACACTAATTTTTGTTACAGCTATAATTAGGGAGTAGAAATGTAGTTGGGAAAGTATACGTGCATTTACTTGGATGTTTCCGTTTGACATGTGTTAAATATTGAATTGTAATGGCGCTGTGAGCGGAACTGTAACCACTTTAACTTGGAAGAAATGATTTAATATTAAACACACTAATTTTTGGTATGTCGGAGTTCTGTTTTTGTATATGTTTTCTTAAATACGCAGTGATAAATAATTAGGGATTTCATGTTCTTAACATGTTTATGATTTTTTTTTTTAACAATCAACGAGAAATGTATCTAAAAAAGTAAAATTCAGATCACTCGTAACTCTATCTATATGAGCTATGGGAATTGATAAATAGTTGATAAACATTAGTCTGATCCTGATATGTGAAAACGGAAAACGCATGGCTTCGTTAACCCCCCCCCCCCTCTCTAATATTATGTCTTTTCTTTTTTTGTCAATATGTGTTGTTTCATGACTTACACGTAATGTTTCGTTTCATTAAATATTAAAATTACTTTTATGTTTAGTTGCTTCAGTCATGTTGCACTACAAAACTTACCAAATTTTATTAGTTTTTTGAATTTATTACTTTCTTTTCTTTTAAACACTTAAGTGATGATTTTGTTTTCAGGATTTTTAGATTATGTATGTCGTTTATTATATTAAAAAAACACACATTTAACTAACTTATAATTGTTTTGTCTTTAATTAGATTTGTTGCCATTGTTTAATGATTTGTTGGGCACAAACGATTCAGTGTAATTTTAATAGAATGCTGGGTTTTTTTTTCTTTTTCCCCCACTGTCAATCAACTACTATGTAAAATATAAAGCACTGTAAATATTTATATAACAACTATGTAAAATACAAAATTTAAAGAATTACAGTTATTTTGAAATAACTTCTATTGACTCATATAAAACATCATACACTTGATTTTGAATAGGATAAGGGCAATATCAATACGATAGTAAAATTTATTCATTACAAATTTCCAAATAATAAGAATATTTATTGTTTCATCAAATTTTAAATTATAATTTCTATATTTTTGGCGAAAATTTTATTCCCTAAAGTTTTCTTTGTTTCAACAACTACCTGAATCAGATTTGCTAATATAATATATACAAACAAAAAACACTTTTGGTATATCTCTCAGTATCAGAAAGATCAAAAGTGCAAAAAAAGTTTAACCCAATTGTAATTTCTTATGTTTCCACCTTTCAGATGGCTCAAGCAAAAGAATCTTTTGACCACCAGATTTTAGTTAAAGAATTTCCTGATGAATTTCAAGATTTTTATAACCACATCAGCGAGCTCACTTTCTTCGACAAGCCAGATTATGAATTACTGTATTCTGTGTTCGATCGGTGCATCAAACGTAGAGGGGTTAAGGATACGGATCCTTTTGATTTTGAAGAAGATGGAAATCAACCAGTTACAAATCATATAAGAATCAATAACACTTCATCGGTGCATTCAAAGTTAGTATGAAAATTTACGCACAAAATTTATTTAAAATGTTCTTGTTGATAAGAGAGATACATTCTTTACGAATAGTGTAAATAAATTTTAGAATTTATTTGCCATTTAAACGATAGTAGTAAGTAGGTACAGTAAAGTAGGTAAGTAAATATAGGTGGTAAATATAGCATCGTAAATCAATAATAACTGTATATAGCATTGTAAATCAATAATTTTTATTTTATAACCTAAAAAATACAGTTACATTGAATAAAGAAAACATTTATGCTACTGAGAAATAGGTATTAATATTTTGTTTAAAATCTGCAGTTAATGTCTCAATATGTAATATTGCAAAGTCTTTTTTTATATACAATTTTTTTTGTCGTACCGCAGTACTTGTAGTCAATACTTGAATCTATCTTACATTAGTCTATTTTTATCGTACCGTAATTATACTGTAGAGTCTGTTTTTGTTGTCATACCGTAGAATCTGTTTTTTTTTTTTTTTTTTTTTAATATTATTTTAATTTATTTAATTTTTTTATATATATATTTTCTGCCATACGTAGAGTTTGTTTTTTGTCTTTCAAATAGTATAACATTTGTAAGCAGAATACGTTATGACCAACAGGAAATAAAATAATATCTAATTTAGAGGATTAAAATATGATTGAGTAATAATATATTTGAGTTATTCTATGATAAGATGTTGAAAAATTGAAATTTGTTGCAAAAATTACTTCACCGGGATAATATGCACGGTATAATTGCGGAAAGATACATTCCTTTTTTACTTAAGTTTTTATATGGCTTGTGGAGGAAGCATTCTGTATCAAAAATTTTTATGATTTTATTGAAAATAGAATATTACATAAAACTATTTTCATTTATATCAAGGAAATGAAATCATTTCCAAATAAAGAAATTTAAACACTTCATAGATCAACTATGTTTATAATTTCATTATATTTCAACAATGATTTTAACTTCAGAATTCTAAAAAATAATAAAGGTATAAATCGGAAGTCAAGGTAATTTCTCTGCAATAAGCATTACATTATTTTGAATTCTGGCTAATTTCTAGCCTCGATAATATTTAATATTTATTTGCTAAAGGAAAATTATTCTATCATTCCATCATTCTTCCTTTAATTGCCAGCACAAAATTTTACTTCGCTCGACGAGGAAATCAACCATGTAATAATAATAACAGCATAAGTAAAGGTAGTTATAAAATCTGAACGGCAAGATATTTAAGTGAATATCTGTTATTAAAGAAATTTTGAAGATTATTAGACTCATCAGTATGGCTTAAAATGTTAAAGTGAATTGAATAGAAGCAAGTATTGAATGGAAGGATAATTTCTGTTATTGTAATGCATTTTATAATTGATTTTTAATCAGAAAGATTTGAATACGTTAATACCGTATTTAAGAACTTTTAGAAATTTATATTACTCACTTTTTTTGATAATCGATCCTAAAGGCTGATGGAAATACCTCGCTGTATACATATCATGGAGCGTTTTTCAAAGAATTTTTTTACAGACCTGGATCTTTCATAAATTAGTATTTGCTGGCATTCCTCACAAAAATTTTTTATATCATTAAAAATTTTAAATTTATAAACATAATACCTGATAAAAAAACAGATAATTGTTGTTACACACGAATTTAAAATCATTTAACGAATGAAAAATAAGGATTACCCTCAAAAGCACAAATTATTTAACTTAATAAACCATTGAATGAAATCTATTTTTTAGTTAAATAAATAAGTTTAATAAATAATCGGGAGTTTTCCTCTCATAGTGTTTTAATTCTAAAATTATTAATCCTTAATATGTTTTAAATAGAGTATCTTTTTATTTCCAAATATTAAAATATATATATAATATTTTGTTCAACTTATAATTTATGTCTTTTTTCTCTTCACTTTTAGATCGTCATCAGATGTTATAATTATTGACTGCGTATCCCATGAAGAAACTGACGTAAGTAAAAATTAACTAGTTATAAAACATTCTGATTCGAATTAACCTAAATATATTAAAAGAAATTTTATGACAAAATATTTTTAATTTCAATCTGAAACCTAAATATTGGCATAATTCTTTAATTATTTATCAGATTAAAATGAGAGATGTATTATTCTGGTCATAGTTTTAAAAGAGGTGCTTAAAACTCAAACAAAAATATTTTTTTCAGTTAAATTTAATGTAAGTTTTTTATACATATTCAAAAAACAGAAAAAAAAATCAATAAAATATTTAACCGATTTCATGCTTATATATTTGAATTATTTTCATGCTTATATATATTATAAATGAAGAAAATTCACATTTAAAAAACTTTTTGGATTTTTTTCATGATTAAAATGAACATGAAGGAAAAGAAGATAAACATCATGGGCCATCATAGAAATCATAAGATAAGCTAAATTCTTATTGCATCAATAAGCAATGACATGTTACAGTACCGATGGTGATGGTTATCTGCCTATCTATAAGTGTTGATTGATATTAAAATATATTTATATATATATATATATATATATATCGTTATACAGTTTGGAGAATTAAATGCAAAAGAAAGTTCCGGATATCAGAAAATAAAAATAATACAAAATGAGAGATGCTGAAGTACATTTCAGTAGTAAAAGCAAATTTTTGTTAAGTGGCTAGTGAAAACATTCAACATATATATAAATATTACAAAAGTAAAATTTCATGTTAACTAGTATTAAGTTATTTATTTCGATGCATATAAATTTGCATCGACCGAAAAAAAAATCGAATAAATCATTTTTTTACAGAGTTGCTTAAAACATTTAACAGGAATTAAAAATTCATCTTCCGGTCACCGAATTTATTTAAATTTGGGTAAACTACTTTTTCTTAGAAAATGGAGCTTCAAAACATTTAATTTATTTATAACGACATAGTACTACGAGTTGTGTTGTATAATTTTTATTATTATTTTCTTATTTATATTTATAAAAGAAACTTATGATTGGTAAATTGCAAGTCATACTAGATTTCTTAAGGTATTTCTCACATAATAATTATAAGTAATTTTTTACTTAATTAATTTTAGTTTTAAATAAAACTGAATAAGTTTTTTCAACATCGAAATTTAAAGACTTGGTTATAGAATTATTTTATATTTGAAGAAACTATTATAATGTTGAGTACTATAAACTAATAGAGCCCGTAATATAATTTATCAATTTATCATTGAAATTTGATTTTTGACCTTCATTTTTATAATATACATATAAGGACAATTAACGAGATTATTTGACATAAAATTTCACGAAAAGGCTTAAATTAACACCATTTATTTTAAAATGAAAACATTTTCATGTAGTACTTATATATATATATATATATAGATATATAGATATATAATTCACTTCTTGTTTATTATCCTCTGGCTTTTGTATTCATGTGATGTGTTCTCTATAATTATAAAATTGCTTTAACATGGAGAACTAGGATTCTAATCGTCCAATCCACGAAATTGCTAGAAATTATTATATGCTACCCAAAATTTTGTACTTTATGAGAAAATTATATCACTTTAAATTTTTAATACATTACTAAAAATATATATCATTTCGGCGAATTATTTTTAAAAAGCATTTTTATTAAAAATAAAATATGTTGCATAAAATATTATATTTATTTGTTTCCCTTCTAGAAACTCCATTCAAAAAATCATATAAAAAGAAGCAGAAGTACGTCAAACAACATGCATCATTTAATCGCTACATTTGGGCTTGAAGATGTTAAAAAAGATCAATTATTACGAAGTAAAAGTTCTAACAATATGATTAAGAAAAACATGAATAATTTTTATAACAACAGTAAAGATACAGGATTCAGTTTTAGTCCTTTTAGTACCAACAGCCATTGCCAACCATCTATATCCATTAGCATGGAACCCGATTTGCCTGTTAAAACATCTACTCGTTATTCAACGTGTGGAGGGTCGAAAACAAAATTAAAATCTCAGTCTTCTGTTGAATCAAATAAACTTTGCTTCTCACAACAAACTGAAAGTCTGTTTATGGATTCTCTTTCAAAAGATAATTTCTCTTTGGAAACAAGCAGAGCAGAAAATTCGTTACAACGCCCAAGCCTTTCGATGAATAAGATTTTAAAGAAAGAATTAAATCTAAGCCGTCTCCCTTGCATTAATTCTTTATCAGTTTTCAGATCTTTCAAAGACAAGGGTAAAAAGCAAAAAGTTAGGCATTCAGTTCGAAGGTCTGTTTCGCATCCGGCTAGTATCCCTTCCCATTTATTAATTAAAAGTATTTTTCATGATTCAAATAGAAACCAGGGTCAGCAAGGATTGCCTCGTTGTTGGAGTTGTCCAACTATATCTCTCTTTATAAGATCCGATTTAAAACCCCCTTTGAAGCAGCAAGCATCATTTGATGAGAATGTGTACGAAGTTGATGTAATGCGAAATGTTGCCGCCAAACAGCTAGCTGATGATCCAGTTCACGTTGATTGCAGAAGAAATTCTTTACCTTTTATTCTTTCATCTAAATCTTTAGCAAAAGAACAAGTATCTTGTGAAGAAAAGATTGAAAAGACTCAGACTAATACTTCAGACGTGAAAATGTTGAATACTTCTAGAATTCAAGAAACGAAAGAACAAAATTCAATTGTCCCCTCAACAACTCAGCGTTTTTTACAGAAAGGAATTGAAAATTATGATTGCAATGCATCTCAAGATGCTATGATGAAAGTACAGAAAAGTCTTTCTGATTCAAATGTTTATCAGAGATCTGTTAATAATAACGTTAGAGTAAGACGAGAAGCTCGAATAAAAGATGAAGCTCTTTTCAATAAGATAGCTCATGAACAAAACCCTTTGATGAAATCTACAAAAATAAATTCTTTTATAGAAAATTACGAAATTGATTATTATGACACTGATAAAGATATTTCAGAATTAAAAATTACATCAGCAAGTTCAATTAACCAGTTGAATTGTGATTTGAAAAGACGATATTTACATGTATGTAATGAACAAAATTCTTCTAGATACTCAGATATTTATAAGAATGATAGATTAATTGAAGAAGGAGTTTCAACGTTAGAAAAAAATGAGGACATTTATAATTTTCAAGCTCACAATTACGTAAATGAGAAAGAAAAACCAAAAATTATTGTGGACCCTGAACGTTGCATGAAGAAAACAATTGATTTTTTAGGAAACCCAAACGAACATCACATTCTTATGAATAAAACAAACACTTTTGACAACTGCAATTCTACAGACAAAATAAATATTCAAACTAATGAAAATCATAAGGAAATCAATGCTTTGCATGAGCCAAAGAAAGATATTCCTGCAAGAAAAGTCGAAAGTCACGATATGCAACAGTATAGCATACCTGAAATTCCAAATCTGAAAATTCATAGTGAAACGGATACTTTGAATGCAAAAGATATTTCTTCGAAAAAATCTGAAATTTTTAAGAATCCCGAAATTCAATTACATAACATGCCAGCGGTCAGTG
>BPLQ01009371.1:1512862-1523815 GCA_021605075.1 Caerostris darwini
CTTTTTGCAATTTATGAAATAGGCCAAATGAAAACTTATAGAATTAAAAGTCAACATACTAAAATTCAGTAAGTTTACACTTTCAAATGATTAAGAAGTATACAATGAAATATAAAACATAACATAACAAATAGAAAATAACTTTAAAAGGAACCATGGGATGATATTCAAATCTTTGGTCTGAAAAAGAAAAAGAAAAATCCTTTATTTTCAGCAAAAAAAAAAAAAAAAAAAGAACACCCTGGATACCATAATTTCCTTTTTATATAACCTGTACTTGTAATTTTTGACACACGGGAAAAAAAGGACAGTCAATCATTGCAATTACAATCTGAAATATTCCACTTGTTTTCTTTGACATAATTAGGTGGTACCAATAAAGTACGGTTTTTATAATCATGGTTGAAATTGAATATTTCATGAATAGCATTTTTCAATTTTTGAGAGCATTTTTGATGCCATAATAAATTCATTCAAGAAAGTCACTCAGAAAGAAGATGCACGATCGAAAAAAAAATGTTTATCAGACAATTTCCACAGAAATAAAATTTTAAAAATATGTCTGAAAAAAGGCAAAAATAAATTTTAATATTAAAAAATACTGCAAACTTTTACTCACTGGCAAATAATATAGTATGATGGGAGTCGCATCATATTTTCTTCCACAAAAAGAGTGTGTGGATGATCAAAAGTAGTTAAGTTTATCATTTTATTTCTCTTTTAAAATACCGTTTCTTTAAATTTTCAAAAAAATTGTAGGCAAAAATTTTTTGAAGTCAATATACACTGAAAGTTTAGGTGGAAAAAATCCATGGATTATATGCAGCAGCCTGAAATCTGCATTAAAAAAATACCAAATTTTAACATATAATCAGCAGAACAGGAAATTATGGTAATTTTAGTAAATATGATAATAAACAGAAAATATGAGTAACTAGACAGAAGATATGAGTAATCTTTCAAGATTCTATACCTTACAATCTTTTAAAATTTATTCAGAATTCTTGATTTACATTCTACACAATATTTCCCCACCCCTCTTGTTATAAATATTTTTTTATTAAAAATGTTGAATGCAAATAAATAAGTTAAATTAGGAAAGACTTTTTTTCACATAACTCATCAAATGGTATTGTATATTTCTTCAAGTTTCCTCCATTCACAACACTTTAAGAAACTAATTAATTTACTAAGGAAATAATAATTAACCTGTATTTTCATCCATATATTTCTGTGTCTAAGAAAATTTTAGAACTACCTCTAAAGCTAAACTACGGGGGAGGGTTACCATCAGTGGGTATGCTTATATACTAATTTCGAAAAAAAATATGGGTACTTTTCTGTTGGATGAGCGCAAGAGATCAATCAATTCATATAGCATTTTCATTTCTAAAGTTTAAGAAAAAATATATCTTATTAAAAATTGTGTTATTTGATTTATGAAAATGAATTGTTTTATTATCAAAATTGTTTATATTGCTGGTTTATCCTTGTCAATACGAAAAATCTAATATTGGTCAAATTGGACCAAAATCTAATATTGGAGAAGAAAAGTACCAAAACGTATACCAGAAATAATCATAGAATACAGTACATAAGTAGCACATAAAAATAACAATGGAAACGGAAAATTACTTTAATCGTTTAACTTATATGTTGAGTGTTTTAAATGCAACTTTTATGCAAAAAAAAAAAAAAAAAAGTCGTGCAAATTCTTCAAACTCCATGCCAGAATTCGAGTTTCCGGAATTTACTTTCATTCATTGAAATGTCTGGATACATATCATTATTTTTAATGCTTTCAGTACCAAAATTTTTTCAGTACACAAAAATCATTTATTTTTTCATTTTGGCTTATATACAGGTTTTGAATTTAAATTTAATATTTTGAAGAAATAAAATAATCTTGACATATATATATGTAAATATAGATTAATTATTTAAGTATTTGAAGTAAATTCTTTTTTTACATAATAATATAACCGATAGCTTAATCGCTAGAGCAGTTAGTAGACAAATGCTTTATAATCAACTTTTGAGTTTTAAAAAATAGAGGAATAACACCTTGACAATTTCTGCAATGAAACTTCTTCACAGCAAGCTTGATTATGTAGTATTCAAATAAAGGGCAAAGGCATATAGAAAGCTACATGTATTGCATATCAATATGAAGATTAAAAAAATCATTTGGAATGTTCCAAGTGAAAATTAAGGAAGAACAGTAAAAAACAATTTTCATATGAAACAGGAAATATTTATTTAAGAAATTTTTTTTCTTCATTATCTAAAATTTACTTTTTATTATTGAATAAAAATTAATTTCAAGTAAATATTATAAATATATAATTAATCTCATAAAGATTTAAAAAATATTAATGAAATAAATACAATGAAAATACATTAAAAAGATTTTATATCACTAATTGTTGGTGTTAATTATTTATGGCGATATTCCTTTATTAACTCTTGACTTTATAAATAAAAACAGATATTTAACTTATGATATACCAATATTATTCAAGTACTTTACATTTTTAAAGGCATTTATAACATGTGCACACCTTAAAGAATGGCCTTTAATTTATTATTTTAGAATTTCTTCCTTACTGATTTAATTTTTAAAGTAAATTTTCCAGCCCATTAGAACTTTTTTTTGCACTGTGGTAAAATCGTAAAAAATATTTATTGGATACTACACTAAAATAATGGAAAATTATTTCTTCATTTAAATTCATGATATCATAAAATATGAAAAATATATTAAAAATTTTTTTTATTAAAATCCAGTTTTATTCACACTAATATTGTAGTTTCAAGATTATAATTAAAAAATGTTTGAAAAACTATCCAGGCCAATTAGAAAATAAAGAAAATGCATATTTATGAAACGGCTTAACAATCTAGATACATTCTAGAAAACGTATGGCATTACAATATAACTGCAACATTAAATATAATGATCCTTAAAATTCAGTATGTAAAATATTCTTAAATAAAGCAAGGCTAGGCATTTTAACTTCAATTGACTTTGTGATATAGCACATCATTTCTATATATTTAATAAGTACATAATTACTTACATTAAATTTTAATTTTCCATTGTATAATCATTCTCAGTCCAAGTTTTGAGAAAAAAATGAGACATCAAAGGTTTCCTGAAAATATAGCTGAATGAATATGGAGGAATTTCCTTACTTTTCATTACTAAATATGGCAAAATAGTATGTCATGCTCTTTAACTTAAATACAAAAGAAGAAAATTTGGGAATTAATCCATTACAATCTATAAAGTATTTTATATAAAAAATTATTAATCATAAAGAAAAAAATATTTATATAGATAAATTTAAAAGTTACTCTAGTAGTTTTAAAATAATTGTTATATGAAATTCAGCATTTCATCAGGTAAAGTAAAATTTAAAACTTTTCTGCAAGTCTTTATGAAAAAAAAATCTACAGCCTTAAAAATGTCAGATTAGGAAAAAAAAACAGGCATGTTCTCATAAGAAATTTTCAAAATATATTCATACGTAGAGTACACCTACAAATGATTGCCAGTGTGGAAAATATACTAGTTATGTTTTATAGAAAGAGTTATTACAATCAGTGCAATGTTAATGCAAAACCCAAGATACTACATGAAATAACAATTGACAATTAAAGAAATATCTAATGTAGTCATATGATAAAAAATCATCTTTCATTCAAATGTGTCAGCAAAATTAAGGAAATATGTTAATTGCCATATAGGACCACAACAGGATAAAAATTGTAAAAAGCATTTAAAGCTCCAACATAAAATTATTTTTTTTAGATAATATACTGCCTGAATAAGCAATATGTGACAGTAAATACATTTAGATGCTAAATATATTTCACAATTTCTGTTGCAATAATGAAATCAGTCTTCTAGGTAAAAGTGAAAATAACAGTACAATGAGTAGTTATGGGACATTAAAAAATGTGTTGCTTCTGCTTAAATAACTAGTATTATCATTCAGACCTTATAAATAATGAGCCCTTTTTTTTAAACATACTATAAGAAATCACTAGTTCATTATTGTCAGCCTTTGTGTAACAGCAAGTTGAAAAAATTGCAGTAATACAAAGCGTCACCACATAAAAGTGAGGCGATTCATTTTCTCTGTGTAAAAGTGCATAATTCCTCAAGAATTGTGCGAGATTTATGGATCAATGATAAAGAAAGAAGTGAAAGTACAACAACTGTACAGCTAGCTACATGTAGTATTAAAAAATAGACAATTCAAAATTTCCCAATCAAAACTGTTTGATCACTCTTTCTACTGACAGTCTCAACCATAAGACTTTAATACTTTCCTCCACTTAAGGGCACGACTTACTACCCACAATTTGCTGACAACAAAATTGTATGCACAGTGCATAAGAAAGGCTTCCTCAAGGTATCAAAAATATTTAAAGGGAATGGCTATATAAAAAAAAAATCACATGCAAGTACACAGAACCACTAAAAAACTTTGTTTTTATTCTTTTTATTTTTTTATAAACAACCAGTTCTACCAGTTCGTTTGTTAAAAACACACTTCATATATCAATGGTATTTCATTGTTCTTTCAAATTGATTGAAACTAAATAAAAGAACGAAACAGTGTTTGAGATATCATGAAAGGAGAAGTATGCTGCAATGCTATACTCGTACCCAAAAGTGCTTTTTAATAGAAAGCTTTCAAAAACTAATAGATCAAATTTATCCTATATAGAAATGTGAATATAAAAAATTATTGCATTTTATCAATCAAAACTTTTTATAAGAAATATAATTTATTGAAAGTGTATATATTTTATTACAATTTAGCATGACAAATTAAAATAATTTCGTTTCGGAAAAACTAACATATTTTATGCTTTAAAAACTGAACTAAGTGTATACCTAAAAATATCATAAATATAAATCTTAAGCTTTATACTACAAACAATTTATTTCAGAGATAATGTATTCTAGAATCATTTAAAACATAACTAAATATTGTATGCCTATTGGAACTAATTTACACTAAACATATACTTGAATTATTGCACTTACTTTAAATGAGACCAAAAATCCTTGATTTGAGGCAAAAAAAAATTAGCAGGTTTAAAAAAATCAATATTTATAAAATGGAACAAAATTAATATCAATATAATAACTTCGAAAATAAACAAATAACTTGAATTTTACATTTTAATTAAATCTAGTTTAATAATATGAAAACTCTAAAACAAAGACACATCTAATAAATTTAGATGAGAAATAACTATTTTTCACAAAACAATTTATGAAGTGATTTCTGATAAAACTATGATATACAAATTATAGGATTTTTACTTCTTGAAATTTCAAAACAAGGGTATCAGATTTTATTGATTAATGCACTTTAAAATTTATTTTATATTTCAAAAGCTGCAATTTTCATAATTTTTTTTACAATCGATTCTAATACATTTTTCGAAAATAAAAGAAGCATCTTTAAAAAATTATCTGATCTTGAAACTTTCCATGTAGATTCTTTTATACCAAATATGCAAAGCATTAAATTTTATGGCTAATAACTGATTATAGCAATCAGTGGAACTAGCATAAACAGAACTAGTAAGTTACATAAAAAATGTAACAATTGTAAAATGTTCATCTTTTTTTACATAGTTCCCATTGCAATTCTGTAGAAAAAGTATCAATATAAGAGCTAGGCATTATTAACGACCTTATAACAAATTAGAAGATTCACATTTTATCCTATAGTCGGGATGCATGAAGTTGGCTAACCATATAGAACAATAAGCTACCACCTGCACCATATGTACATGGCTCTGAAAAAGTGATGTCAGAAATGGTTACTGTAAAAACTTATTCATGGAATGAAAATCAAAGTGCACAAATGTAAAGCAAAATCAGATGATTGAGAGACTGGCTCGAACTGCTCTAAGAGCATCATTGCATACAGGCTCTTTCCATACATGATATTTCCCACCCTCTCACAGCGCTTGTTAAGGATTGTTGTTAATTCAATATAGATGACAGCATATAGTATTCAGTGATGAATCCTACTTCAGTCTTGAAGCGGATGACCATGGGATCCATATTTAGAGGTGCCGGAGCCAGTGGTCCTAATTGGCTTTTATTCTGCAGAGGCACAGAGCCATTATTCTTTGTGTGATGGTATGCAGCGATTCTCTTATGACAGCAATTTATTCATAATTATACTGCATACAACTTTAGCAGCTGAAATATGCTGATAACATTCTTCAACTGTTTATATCCTTCATGACATGTGATTCAGGAGCTGATTTCCAACAAGATAATGCCATGACCTATACGACTTGCATAACAATCTCTGGATATCACTATACGCTGCTGATAATTTTCCTCAGCTAATAAGTTCACCAGACCTGTCACCAATTGAATTTGTATGGGGCATGGTAAATGCCTGATTTGAGCATCCGAAAATGTTACAGATCTGGATAACACTCGAGGAATGCCAGACAGAATGCATAACAATGTGAAATTAGTAATCTATATCAACCTGCAAGGCCATCATAATTGGAGAAGCCACCAGAAGAGACCTCTCCAATTACTTATTTAATTATTCAATGTGCAATTGCTAACTATTGATAGGTCCTAGGGCATTGAATCATTTCATTACTTCTGTCAGATATTTGCATATATTATAAAAAAGATACAGAATTTTTTAGGGGGATTTTGTAGTTTAAGCAAAATTTTATCAAATATTACAAATTTTATTGTATAAGCATCAGAAATCTGAATCAAAATGTAGTTAAATTTGCCTCTTTTGTCTATTTTAAACTATGATTGTTCACTTAAATTTGAAATATAAGTCAAATCATTTTTATGAAATATAATAGTAAATCATTCGATTCCCTTACAACAACATGATTTATAAATGAATTTTTTGAAATAAGTAAATTTTTATGTATTAAAATTGTACTTATCCATTTCTAAACCAGATTTTTAAAAATTAAAAATTACACTAAAAACACCTATTGGTATAAAAAAAAAAAAAAAACTTCAATGGAAATTGTGTTACAAATCAATTATAATATCAAAAGATAATGAAGCTTAGTTAATTTCCAAAAAGTAAAATAATATTAAATTTACCTCAGAATATTCGAAGGATGTTGTAGTGATCACAGGATCATTAGATGTGGAACTATAACACATAAAAAAAAAAAATACTGTTAGAAAGATGCATTAAGAAAAAACTTCACAAAAATAATGAATACCTGGTTTGGTATGTGGTGAGGAGATAAATGCTTAAAAAGTTTTTTCTTTCATTACTTATAATATTTGTGTTTCAATTTTAAATAGTTTAATTATATACTCTTCACTCTTAAAAATAACTATTTTCATATTTCACATTTAATTAAAAATAACTATACACAGGCAAAAGCTAATTTTTGAATACATAATAGACAAGTAAAGATATTTATCCCCACCCCTTCTTCAATAAGGGATTTAATTCACTATAAGTGAATTCAGCCTACATCAAGATAGATATTAAAGTGTCTACTGGAGTAGCATATTTGGCATGATTATAAAAGTACAAGCAAAACATACAAAAAGACCAAGTTTTATATACTACAATCATACATTTACAGAATCTTATCAAAATAATCATTTTTAATTTCTAAGCATTTCTGAAAAACAAATGAATACCCATATAAAATTTCACAATTTATTTCAACTACATTAAAACAGTAGCATTCTGCAAATCTTATTTTGAGTATAAAAGTCGTATCAAATGAGCTATGTCAATAGAAACAATATGTTTAAATAAAGTAATTTCCTACCCATAGTTCGCAGGGATGATTTTTGGCCCCAAAAAATAAAAGATCTTGTATAATCCGTAGCTGCCATACCATACCATATTTGTTTTTACACCCACAGTAAAAGACACCAGACTAAAAAACATTTTTGTTTCAAAAAGTACTTTTGATGCAACAATTATATAAAAAAATTATGTTATAAATCTGCGACAGTGAAAACCGGAAGAAAGATATACATTTAAAAACTATGGTAAGAAAAAAAATTTTTTTGTTTTGTAATTTTTACATTTGTTAGAGAGATGTAAATCATTATGAATATTACTTAATTATTAAAATGGCCTTCAGTGAAGTGGTTTTAATTCTTGTGTATAACTTCATTCCAGACCTTTTTCATTCATTAATAATCAATTGATTATAGGCAGGAAATTATGGTACTTGAATTTTTCTGCAATACTCAATAAATACAAAAAAGTCGAAATAAACCGACTCAAAGTGTGATTAGTAATCAGCAATAACATTATTGCCAAGTCTAAGAAAATCAATTTTTTTTTACTAGTTTTAAAAATTATCCACTTTATAAAATTAACTTCTTTTAAAATATGAAATAAAAGTTTTGCTGCCATAAGAATAGCATCAAAGATTTGTCTGGCTAACATTATAAAAGAACTTATTCATGTTTTCCCAACAATATTAAGGCTCTCATTTACGCAAACTCGTCCGACGCCTAGCTCAATATTAAACCTATGGGAATTCCTTTCAATAACTACTGCTTTACTTTTATAGATATTCAAAAACTATAAGTTGCTATGGAAATACTGGTAAAAGATTAATAATTCTCTGGTTTTATTTTATTTTTTGGAAGCATTAAAGTATTTTTAAATATTCAGAAATCCACAACATAGGTATTAAAATACTTATAAAAACTCTGCAAATTATGATAAAAAGTAAAGAAGTTCAGCCAGACATGGGTCTTTTTTGCTCTTTAAGATACATTCATTCATTGCTGCCAATCTCTATTTCCAAAATAATCCGGGAACAAAAATTGTCTAAAAATGTAAAAGATTTTACATCATATTATTTTACAGTTATGAAAGAAAAGTTACGAAAATAAAATACAAAATATTTTAAAGCTTTATTTCAAATTATTAATGCTTATTGTTTTCATATCCTGACCACATTCACATATCATATATCAACAAATGAATAGACGATACATAAATCAAACAGGATATTTTTTTTTTGTATAAATGCATCCAAGATCCATAGTTAAAGAATTAATCTTACATTTATATAAACTTATTTCTTTCAATAGAAAAGGTTTTTAAAAATTATGTCTGCTAAAACTTCTTCAGATCTTACCTTCAATTTGCTCAAAAACCCAGCAGGGATTTAGCTTTCTTGCTCAAATGATTTATACATCGTGAAACACAGTGTAATTTATGTGAATTCATAATAAATGTGATTTCATTTAATGCAACAGAATTTAAATAATTACTATTTCTGATAAAAATAAAAAATACTGATTTACTGATTTCAATATCAACTTTTGTCGACTGGAATGTGATACTAAAAAATGAGTAAGATTTCGATCTTCAATGCAGATAAGCGGAAAAGTTGGCAGCTAAGAAAACCTAGTCAAGTTGTACTTTTCTTCAACATTTACAAGTATTTTCCTGCTAATTCAGTGAAATATATACATTAAGTGTCATGCATTAGAACATATTTCTTTATAAAGCAAGTTTTAAAAATACAAAAATTCACATAAATTACCAATCCTTCTTTGCATAAAATAAATATTGAAACACAAAATGAATACATCATACTTACTCTGAGTTCAAAGAAGATGAACTATCAAACTCATTTTCCGCTGTTCTTCTTTCTGCTATTCTTTGTAATAAAGGAAATGACATGCAGACTGATATGCAGTTACACAATACGGAATGCAAAAAGCGGTAGTCTGGTTTATCTAATTTTCTAAGCTGCCTGATATGATTAAAGAATTGTTGGAACTCTCCAGGAAAATCTTTAGTCAAAATATGGTGGTCCATTTGAAGTTTAATATTAGCCATCTATTAAAAAAATTCACAAATAAAAAATTTCCCATTAATGAAAAACATAAAAACTCTAGTAATAATAATAAAACAATGCAAAATTACAAAGTTGTATGTGCTTATTCTAATGTTGCTGGAAAAGTACAAAAAATTCAGATGCAAACTGCTAAGAATTTTTTTGGTATCCATATCATACCTGCCAACTCTCCTGCATTTCAGTCCCTTTTCACAAAGTCCCTAATTGTATATAAATTTCCTGAATATATCAAATAAAAGGAAATTCCATTGAAAAACGGATTTTTGTACAAAAAATTAGGAGAATTTCAAAGAAAATCACTACCAATGAAGGTTTACAACAGAAGGAAAGTAATTTCGGAAATGAGTTATGGTTCGTCTGAGGTAGAAAAAAAAAAGTGTCGATCGTTTTCCCGCCTAGAAACAAACACCTTCCCGAAATTAGCTCCTTCATTAGAATGGGTTTTGTTTAGGATTGATTGCTATTCTGTGATGCGGGCGTGATTTTATGTTTAATAATGGGTGCTAAATCACAAATCTTAGTGTTAAATTTTAGTTAGTTATTTTAATCTCAGTGAGAGTTATGCAAAGAAATTTTCTTATATAATTAAGTCTAAGAAAGGTAGTTCCTTAGCTTTTTGTACGGATTGTGGTACCGACATTAATATAGCACATAAAGGAAGAGGAGATATAATTACTCATACCAAGTTAGCAAAATATCAATGGAACATGGTAAGTTAAAGAAAATAATAAATGTTTCATTTAGCACTAGTGTTGACGACAATAGCGTTATTCGTGTTGAATGCCTCTTTACTTCGTTTATAATTGAAATTTGCATATAGCTAGTGCTGAAGCAATTTTTTACTTTTATTTTGCTCCTTATAATCTGTTTATTTTTAGTGTAGATGTGCTTATTTTGTAAAATCCCTATACCAAAAGACACCCGAATTTTCCTTCCCCAAAGTTGGTAGCTATGCTATATATATACTTTGATAATCAAGCTTCTCCTAAATATATTTGGATAACAGTTTCCAAACTTGAATAAGTTGTATTCTTTAAAGTTTGTTTCCTAGCAGTTTTTTTTTTT
>BPLQ01009371.1:2187150-2210618 GCA_021605075.1 Caerostris darwini
TCTACATTTAGCCATTTCTTCACAACAAAAATTAATACAAGAATGGCAATCCACTGTAAAATTATACAATACTACTGAAGAAAATCCTGAGCAATAAAATGTAAGTAATCGATACAATAAAACAGACATTAATTCAAAGCTAATTATAAGCTATAAATTGATTCATTTGCAACTATAGTTATAGCAGTCGAAATTATAATTCTTTCAATTATGTATTTATTTATTTAGAAAATCACACCAATTTCCCAAAATCTTTCAGTAAATATTCATGAATTTTCTTAAATTTTGATGAATTTCAACAGTTTCACCTGCTACACCATTTTAATTAACCTATTTATTTTAAACTTAAATTGTTTAATTAAAATTATGCATTAATTATTGCAAATGTTTAATTGATTCTACAAAATCTCAGTCACCATGTGCACATCAGAAACACCACTAAGCTAAGACATTAATTTCGGTCGAGAATAATTGTTACATAAATAAACTATTTTTCTGTATTAAAGTATATTAAGTATCAACGCTTCGTCTATCTCCTTCCACTTGGCCTTGAATGTCTAAGCCAGTGATAGAGTAGGTTCCTTCCTGATCAAATAAAAATACATGCGAGAAGACGATGGAAAAAACCCAATAAAATCTCGGCGGTACTTAAAAATAATTCAGCTTTCGCGAAAGACCACGACGATTTTCTTTATTTCTCCCATAAATCAGTTCCCCGGTGAGCTTTTCCGGAAATGAGGAGTTCCAAAATGGCTTTGAAAGATCGAAAGTGTGTGCCAGTGAGAGAAAATTATATCGAAAGGGAGATTGGGTGTCCTTCTTTTTACTGGCGCAAGTCTTTTCAAATATTTAAGCACATGGCTGGACTATTAGAGTGAACAGCAATATATATAATATACGAAAAAGAAAGACACATTTTTCTCCTATACGGAAATATGAAACAAAATTGGATGCAATAGAAATTTAATAGATAATTTCAATTGCAACAATTGAATTTTGCATGTCTTTAAATTTATGGATGGATTATGCATTTGGAATTTCATGATCGGTCAGAAAATAAATTTTCAGAAATAAAAATTCATTGATTGAAGATTGGATCACAAATTGCAGATAAACTACAATAGCGTCATTGATAGAATGTATATTGTAGTGTTTTATGCTGCTTATTTGTTACTATTATTTTTTAATATACGACAGATTTCCTTGAATTCAGTCTGAATTCTTTTCAAAAGAAGCAGACAGTCAGATTTTAAATTTAACTGAAACAAATCTTTAAACGTAAAATAAAAATTATTGAACGGTAAATATTATGTAAATATCAGAATAAAAAAGTGAGATAATTTATACTGCGCAAAAGTTTATTTGTATGATAATCTAAAAGATAGAGCAACATTTTTTCTTCTGAACAATTTAAACTATTTAACGCAAAGCTTAATTTTAAAATCATTTGAAAAGATCATTTGTATGCGATAAAAATGTTTCTACATCAGTAATGAGTTGCATCCGTTCTAGTTCAGTTACACTTGTGGAATCTAAGAAAGTTCTGATTTTGGACATCGATTATCAGTATTACAGATAATGCTAGAGTATCATTTGGTTACTAATAATTTACAAATTGAATATAATAATTTACTTTTACTTGGTTACTAATAGAATTATTTGCTGTTGCCTCCATGTGACTTAAATCTGGACCCATTTTCAGAAAGAAAGATGTCCTTACAAACGGTATAAATATTATTATGTGGTATGAGAATCCAAGATGATTTTTGCATCTGTGACTTATGAAGCGTTTTATGTTAGACATTTTCTACTGAATAGGAAGTCATGTTAATTTATTGTGAATGTTTTGATTTAATTTTTGCAAATAATCATGTTAATAAGAGTTAGAATCTACCATTTCCAAGATAATGCCGACAAGATATTAAAATAATTTCGATACATTAAAGGTTATCAATATTTCACAAAGACTAATTTATATCTTTTTCCCAAACACTCTTCCGTTAAATAAATAAATTTTCCCAAATTATGGCAATATATCCACGCTATTTGTGTGAGTGTTGAGTTTCATTAGAACTTTCCCAACACAAGAATTCATCCCTAAGTACGACTTGACACTATTCTGAATTCCGGTTACCTGGAAGCAACATCCAACGGGGTGCAGTCAATGATAGGTTGAGGTCAGTGTTAAGAGCACAATGCCGATTGGAAATCGTTCGATAGGTAATTAGTTGAATGATGGCACTTATCACCACTGGTCCAGAGGATCGATAAAGTGGAGTAGTAAGACCCGTCAGGAAGATCATTAGGCTAAGCAATCCTCTACGTGCTCCAGTCCCAATTCTACGGCTGTGGGTGCTTGCTCTACCATCGTTGAACAAATAGGGAGAGTGTACTACATGTCCTGAGGACATGTTTCTCTGTGCATCGAATCTACCACCAGGTTCACAAAGGTGAATTCTCTATGCGTTTTCGAAATTCATTAGAGAGTTGTGATTCTTTGGGCATGCTTTCTGGAAATGGTAAGCATATTTCATTTTACCGCGGGATGTTAAAGATCCAGCAAGTCTCTTTCGATAGTTAATTGGGAAGATAAATTGCCTCCCTGGTGAATTAATTGAATAAGCCGTCTGTCGATGGATCAGAACGGCGAAATTGAGTTCAGATTCAAGTCAAGGAGGAAATTTGTATTTTAAAATAGTTTTCAAACCGGTTTCGGAATGTTGTAACGGTTTTTTCTATCAAGTGATTATAAGAAAAATATTTTTAAAAATGTAAAAGCTATTCAGAGGTTTTTTAATTTTTTTATAATTATTATTCTTTTAGAAAATGTCTTGTTGAAGGATTTTATTTACATCATTATAGGGTATAGATTCGTAACATACGTGTTGTACAAAAATAATAAAATATTGTACAAATGCTGTAAGAAAATATGAATTAAGTAGAATCACGAGCAAAAATTTATTTGCAATTTTAAATTTTATACAATTCGAGCAAAGGGGACAATCAGGAAATGTACGAAAAGTATGTCCAAGGATAAGTTTGGTATAAACTAAAGGAAAAAAAAAATTTTTTTTTTTTTTTTAAAGAGGGCTAATGCCATTAATTAGTGAACCAAACAACTTTTTTGCATCATTTCAAAATATAATAATAAAAATATACAGTATATAATAATCATTGAAAAACATTTTCAGCAAAAAAAATTTTTTTTTTTATTTGAGGGTTATTTGATTTTTTTTTTTTATTATTATTTTTTTTTATTTATTTATTTTTTTTTTTTATTTAAAAATTGTGTGTGAAGAATAAAACACCTGGTAAAAATAATAAAAATAGCTCTCCAGTAATTAAAACCCATTAATGCCAAATTAATATTTTTTCTCATAAATGAATTACGAAACGATTTATTGACATTCCTTCACAAAATATTAAAACTAAATCTTGAAAATACTTTATTTATTTTCAAAACAGATATTTATCCAACAATTTCCCCCTTATAACACATAAGTTGTGGGAACAAACAACCTGCTTGATACATTACCACAAATGCTAAAAACCAGATCCTCTAAAGACCCAAACCAAAACACTTTTTACCTCGATGGCAAACACCCTTTCACCCGGGGAATAAAAATATTGAATTTTTATTTATTTACTTCTGATTCCCTCCAGAAAAGAGCTTGAACCCAACGCCATGACTTCTATGTCACCCGCTTGATGTATGAGTTTCCGGGCTGAATACAATGCATCATTAGGTTACAGCAATGTACGGAACTAAATCCTGCACAGGACTGACAGCGTTCTCCGATTTCGAGTTCCAACTGTTATCTGCTATTAGCATATGGACACGTGCGTTGAAACTCGTGTGCGCGCACACACACACAGTTTTATTCGTTATTCAATCTGCTTCAGTTAATGGAACCAGGAATGCTGTGTTTAGTTACGCCGTTTAAAGTGAGAATTGTTTTCGGTGTGAATGCGTTTAAAAATAACGGCTCTATTATGCATCAGTAAATTTTGATTTTCTGTCCAGATTTGAATACGGAATGAGGTCAACGTATTCGAAAAAGTTGTGTTCTGGGGATAAAGAAGATAAAAGGCTTAACTTTTGAATTTTGTCCTATGACTTTGTTCGAATTTTCTGTATGATTTTCATTCATTTCTCTTATAATATTGCTATAAGTTCGTGCCAAGAAAGATTGTATACTATTTTAAATTGCACAGCTGTCATGAAATAAGTCTGAACTATCTCATTGGAGAAATAACATTTTATGTTGAGGTTGATGTATTCAAACGACTCCAGACACAATTCTTTTTATATTATGACTTTTCAGCGTAATTTTATTATGTTATGATATGCTACCGATTTTGAACTCTTAAACTCAGAAGTTATTGCTAAGTTATGCTTTAATGAAATGAAACACCTTTTGCAATAAAAGTTTGTGTAATAATATAGCTTGGCATTTCATCATAAATAATTGTTAGAACTAATAAATCAATTATTATTAAAATTGCTTACGCAAAATTTCAGTTTGAAGAAATGTCGAAATTCAAAAATATGATCTGTAGAATATTGCAGAATAAGATATTTAGCATTTTTTTTCAGTAAAGCATTATTAATAGGTGAATAAACAATTTAGTCTTTTTAAAAAAAGTTACTTTTTTTGTGGAAATAATACTCAAATTTATTCCAATATCTTCATTCTTATTATCATAAAAAAATTTGGATTTTTCTGTAGGGAAGTTTGACTTAATAAACCTTATAGGATAAGATATACGCATTAAAATAAATTACTTTTATAACGAAATAAACTGTAGAATAATGTTTCTAATTTAAGTAACAAGGAAAATAAAATAAAAAAAATTCTTGTTCACTGATATGATAAACATTCAAGCTGTCTATTTAAGAAGTTTACGGCGTATTCAACTTTAACATTTAATTTCTTATTTAATATGCTAATGACAATATCCTGTATCATATTCTAAATGCATACGACTAAACGTGATGCACTCAAGTGAATCGATTTAAATGGTTAATGATGATTAAGTAGATAATTAAATTACAAATTAGAAAGCGTATAAATAGTACCGTAGTTCAAATGAATAATCATTAGTAAAGAGCATGTAAGCAATAGTATGAAAAATTGAATAAACAATAATTAAATTATTAATCAAACAATATTTACTCACAGGGAATATAATTCCCTTTATGACTAAAATATAATTTAATTTTTTATAATCAAAAGACTGAAACTTTCAGTATATTATCTATTTTTTATTTTTTATTTTTAAAGTTTATTATTTAATTTTAAAAATGATTTTTAAATAAAAAATGGAGAAGGCGTATTCTAACTGTCTCATGCTGTAAAAACAAAAATCAATTTTTCGTGTTTCACTGTCTGACATTTTGAAGAAGTCATAATGTAGTTCAAACTAAGTGTTGTCGTAAGTAAGCTTTTAGTGTTGTAACTTTTCAACACTAAAAGCTTACTTAACAGTAAACTTACTTAAAAGTACTTAATTAAAAAAAAAACATATTTTTCACTTTCTGATATTTCCTGAATACCGGTTAACTTTTTTATATAGAAAGTTTATCCTTCTTAAAATTTTAAAATAACTATTTTGAAAAAAATATTTGAGAAAGGAAAGAAGGAATCTTATTATCACATACCGTTAAAACAATAACTAGCTGTCATTTTTCACTCTTTGAGATTTCTGAGAAATCATGTAAATTTTTAATATTAAAATTTATAATTTGTAAATGAAAATAAAAAATGGAAATAATAATAATAAAATTGAAAATAATAAATGAAAGAACTATCAACTTCCATTAAAACGGTAACCAATTTAAATTATTAAGACAATATGATTTTTTAATAGCAAAATTATATAATTTTTTTTTTCAAATTAATAACGCTACCTAATTTCTAATAATAAAATTTTATCAATCTTGAATTCTTAATTAAAGAAAAACTAATGTTTTAAAAAGACTTTGAAAAAATAACTGTACTGTCGTTTTTCACTGAAACAATGATCAACTATCATTATACGCTATATAAAAACATGTAACTTCCATACGCTAAAAGAAAAATAAGAAGACATATTTCGAAGAATTTGACAACAAAAATTTAACTATCGAGCGATACCAAAGCAATAACCAATATTTCCTTTTTTCAATTTATAAAATTTCAGAAAACTACAAAAATATTTTAACACTAAATGTTAACCACTTTTGAAACGTACTTAAGACTCACGATATTATTGCTCAAAAAAATTTGACAGAAAGAAACCAATCTTGCTATCACACCCCACCAAAACGATAACCAATTTTTGTTTTTCACTTTCGGAGATTCCCAAGAAATCCTGCCATAAATATTCCTCGCGGCATTCGCGATCTACTTTTTATCCTCTTCGATAGCAGTGCCAAAGGATTGGGAAACTCGCGTGTCACTGAAGACTCCTAATGGTGTCGAAGGATATCGGAAACCTCAATAATCACGCAAGGTCCCTCGATGGATGATCCACCAAACTCCAGAGACGATACGCACAATGGATCTGGATCATTTGTCAACCTGTCCGATGAACCCGGCCTCTCGTGGACGACACGCCCTGCCAGAAGAGTGGGCCATTGAAGATTACCTGGAGGAGACCATCTTCCCCTGTGAGTCAGGCCATGATACCAAGACCTACAGAAATCTGAAGGGAAAGGGTTGTGCCCGATAGTGATAGCGAGGAGACCAACATTTCAGTGGTAATTTGTTGGTGTTTAAAGGTTCTTTTCTGGAGCAAAATAGTGGAGAAAGTATGTCAGTTTCTTATTGACGGGTGAACATGGAAAGATGTTATTTTGATTTAATAAAAACCACTGGAAAAAGGAGCATAAAAAAAGTATATAAGGTGTATAAGGTATATAAGGTGTGTTGTTATTAAGTAAAAATTTTTAATTTTATGCAACTGATGAGTAAGGATTTTTCATAGTTATTGATACTTTTGTTTGGATGAAAATATGAAAAGAAATATTTTTTGATAAGGAATAGGGGAAAAAAGTGCATCGATTTGTTGTTGATGGGTAAAGATATAGGCTGCATATAGTACACATTTTGATTTAGATTTTTTCAGGAGGGATAATGAAAAAAAGTATATGTTATATGTGCCCAATAGTGATATCAAGGAGATCAAGATTTCAGTGGTAATTTGTTGCTGTTCAAAGGTTCCTTTCTGCAGGAGAATAATGAAGAAAGTATGTCAGTTTCTTATTGATGGGTGAGCATCGAAAGATGTTATTTTGATTTAATAAAAATCATTTGAAAAGGAGAAGAGAAGAAGTATATCGATTTGTTACTCATAGGTAAATGTATATGAGATGTGTTGTAATTAAATCGAAATGTTAATTGTATGCTACTGATGAGTAAAGATTTTTCATAGTTATTGATAGTTTTGTTTGGATGAAAATATGAAAAGGAATATTCTCTGAAAGGAATAGGGGAAAAAATGTATCGATTTGTTACTGATGGGTGAAGGTATATGCTGTATGTAGTACACATTTTGATTTTGATTTTTTTCAGGACGGATAATGAAAATAATTAATAAGATTTATGCTGTATGTTGGTATTATTTTGAATTCATAAAAATAATACGAAGAGGTTTCTTTTCCAGAAAATGTTAGTGAAAAAAAAATGTCTATATAATGCTGGTGATTGAACTAAGATTTTATGTACCAGTAATATAACATTCTCTTTTTTTTTTTTTTTTTTTTTTTAATAAAATTTTCTTTAAATTTTCTTTCTTTATTCTTCTTTATTTTTCTTTATAAAATTTTGAAATATAGTAAGTGTTCCCTTTGAAAAAATAAATAAAATTGTATGTTACTGGTGGGTATAGGCATTTATTATACATTAACATTATTTTCATTTAATATAACTGGCATAACCATTAAGTTTCGCAATTTCTAATAAATAATATAAATTTCTGAAATATATAAGTTATTCTTTTGTTTAAATAAGGCTATATCTTTTTTTTTTAAATTCTGAAATGTTCAATAATTGGTAGTTTTATTCTGTTTCAGTTAATCATAACATTATTGTATACTTATATGACTGTGCAAGCTTAGAATATTAAGAACAGAATTAAGTAATGTTAGTTGTTTCCTCTTTTATATAATTTGCTGATGATTTCTGATGTCTTAAGTTATAAAATTTAATATTAGTTTTAATAAAGTAATTACATATATTTTATATACAAATATATGTAAATCACCAATAATTTGCAGAAAATAAATAAATATATATATATAATAATAAAAAATTTTAAAAAACGAGGTAGAGAGAATTAAATTGATTATAACGAAATTTTGAATGCGAATAAATACCTTTCAGATCCATCATAGAAATGATGATGTTTTGGTGACCAATGGATGAACAACTGAGGGTCCAGTGCATCGCAAAGGAGCTCCCGTATGGTGTGAAAAAACAAATTCAATTCAGGGGCATAATTTCCATTCCAATTGGATTCAATCTAGGTTCTTTGCTCTTACTAATTTTTAGCATAAGGAGTCTTGCCCAGTATGAAAATATGCCATCATTTGAGAGAGAATATGCAACTGATCTACAAGAATCAGAGTGGGGAAAAGGAAGAGAAGAAACGAATTACTCAGCATTTGAATTGGAGCAAACATTTCACAATGTTGGCAGATTAATTAAACAATGGCAGAACACAGCATCGGAAATGCAGCAATTGACTTTGATAGACGACAGGATGGCTCTCGTAACACTTAGTTCGTGATTATCAACGATCCAACATGTAATAGGGACAACAGTAAACGCATAGACCATTGATTGATATGCTGCAGAGGACAGACTCTGTTCACTTACAGCGCCGATTAACCCTCATACCGATAAGGGTATGTGCAGTGGTGTAGGGCTCGTTCGATTCAGAATTGAGTTAACTTGAGCAGGAGCGATGCGTCTCACTTTTAAATGAGGTCCGAGGATCACCGAGGACATGTCCGAAGACATTCAGGACAGCGGTGATACAAAACCTGACTGCCACTAACCAAACAGCCTAACAACGGAGAGTTGTGGTCTTTTGTGCAATTTCGTAGCTGAAATGTCCGATTGCTTATGGCAATAATTTATACTGATTAACTTGATACTAGTAAAAAAAAATTTTGGCTAGCTTCTATTCCTCCAATAGAACATATTTAGGCGGTTTTGCCAAGGCACCTCCGACTATGGTAGGATCTCGTCAATAGTATTCAACAAATGAAGATAGTTAGGCAAGAAATTCCACTAGGAGATTTCACCGAAATCTGCTAATATAATGCCAAGTAGGATAACAGTTGCATTAGATCCAGAGGTGGGCCAACTTCTTATACGGTTAGTTATATTTAACTTTTATTTTTAAATAAAACACTAAATTCCTTTAAATATACAATTTTTTTTCTTGAATCGTTTACGACAGATGAACCGATTTTCCTCCCTCCTGGAGAGCCCTTTCTTTTTTTGTCTTAGAGCAGAGATTGGCAAACTTCTTTTAGCTCACTCCAAAAGACAAAAGATAAAAACTTAGCAGCCAATACAATTTTTACTAAAAATTTAAAATGATTATACAAATCTTACAATACAAATATTAATGTGATGAATGAAACTGCCACTTCATATTTAAAAGATTTTTAAATTCAGTTTTGAACTGCGATGTATTAATTATGAGAAATGATGCTAAACGCTCATCTGTCAGTCTGTTCGAATAGAATTCGTCTAAGATTCATGGTAGAAAACTTTTATTCACATATTTAAGATGAAGCGAACGTAGCACTAATTTTCTGGGCGGCAAATTTGGGAAATTTGCTTTCTACAACTATTTTCTAAAACTCTAATTTTGGAACATTTAGAAACAACTGTTTGAGATAATTATGAGATAATAATTTTATCCATTCAAATTACAAATCCCGCTTCACTACTTCACAATTTACATTGAGTGCCATGGTAAAAATAATCAATTTTGTTTGAATGGCGTTGAAATCTGCGTTCAAACTCAAAATGCAGTTTTCTCAGGACATCTTCATATTTTTTAAGATTGTCTTCTGAAAATTGAATTTTATTTCGGGAAATAATACAAGTCCTTTTTATATAGCTTCCCTGCAAACAGATCAAGTTTTAGTTTTAAAACTTTTAAGATAGATCCAGATGTCATCGATAAATCGATTTGTTTTCCCTTGCATCTTGATATTTAAGTTGTTCATATGACGAGATCTGTGAAAACTATACTGTATTGTCACTATTTCATACTCCTCAGAACACTGTTTCTCATGGAAGAAATACATAATGTCTTTTTTCAGCTACAAAACTCGCTCGAAAAAACGTCCTGAACTAAGCCACATTACTTTCGTTTAATATATCACATCCGATTGTATTGATTGAAGAATATTCCGAAATTGCTTGTGAATAAGTCCATGAGATTGAATAGTATTTACAAGTCTAACGATTACACTGAGCACAGATTTCATATTCAATTAACTTAATTATTAATTAATTACTCTATTTTAAACGGATAAAAAGTTCTATGACAGTAAATGATAAAGCAATATTTTATTGTCAGTACATAAGTGGGCCTTGTGTCTCTTTTAGGAATACCATTAATAGTCCACCGAAGAATGAAAAAGGGTAGACTTTTAGGGGTAACTGCACCGCATTTGCATGCCGTGTAAGAGAAAACCAGAAAACTCCCACCAGCTCTCCATTGCCTGCCCAACTTTCACTTATAACAATGCCTAAATCTCCATAGAGTCTGCTTGATAATAAAAACGGTGACTGCAACAGACCCCAGCAAGTGTTTCGAAACTGAGCTCTCCCTCATTCTTGCTGCGCACATTACTTATTAACCATCAATAAAATTTATCTCATTTATTATATATTTTATTCTATTTTATTATATATATATATATATATATATATATATAGTATTTTTGAATTATAAAAATTAAAAAATAAATAAATGAAACATTGAAAGAAGAAATTTTGGAATTAATGACAGAAATCATAATTTATTTTTTAGAAATCATTATTAAATATGATCATTTTCAAATGCATTCAATTATTTCATAATAATAATAATAATAATTTCAAAATTAATAGACTGTTATAACATACATTTACTCGTATACGCATCCTTCCCCTAGCAACAGTGATTGTGCTGCATTACAATAAATTAGCATAGTTGCATTGATCTTTGAAACCTAGAATGTCAACAATTCTGGTCACAAGTACATTACAACAACAAGTACACAAGACATTAAAAAAAAAAACAGCTGCTTGGCTTTTTGTATTGTTTATTCAATCTCCCTTTTTTTATTTATTTCTTTATTGTGGTTGATAGAAAATTCTTCGAATCGTCGCTACGAAATGAAGATTGTGTAAGTATAGGATAAATGAAATAATTTCATAGACTGTAATTGATAAAGTGGTAGAAAAATCAAATGAAAAAATGAATTATACTCATAGAGGCTCGAATGATGTATTCTTCGCTTATCATTATTATTGAAACATTAATGACTATCATCAACACTGATTTCTTTAATGACTATCATTGAAATATTAATGACAGTCATTATGAGGATTTCAGGCCCAAACAGGATGAGATAAAATATGCTTTATAGGAAACAAATGCTAATAAAACCCTGAAGAAAGGAAACATATGAATGTGTTTTAAGACGAGTTAAAATCAATTTTATGTTTAGTAATTTATTAGTCTGAAATTAATTTTCAGTGTAAGGATAATCATTTCATTTTAATTAACTTTTCATGATAATCTGGATGTATAGCAATCAAGCACAAAATGCACCAACAAAACAGATAACAGTAGAATAACTTTAGAAAATAATTTATAATTGTTTTAAACTTTCATTAAAATATTTCAATACAAGAATACAATACAAGAATTTTTCTTCTCATTTTTGCCAGGTATGATAAACGTATCTCAAGGTGGAAATTGATTCATTTATGATCACCAGGTGGCGCTGCAAATAGTGTTTATGATATTTTTATATTTGGAAAACATTTCCGTTTTTATCTATCTCTGCGAGATTACGTTTGTGTTACTTCGTTCTTTTCTATTTTTTATTTTAATTTTTATTTTTATAATAATTTGCTGATACAATATGCTAATATTTAAAATAAGATGCATATATTTATAATAAAATTATTTTAATAATAAAGCAGTTATTTTTATTAAATTACTACATTTGATGTTTTCTATATCTAACATTGAATGAAAAATAATATAAGATTGAAATTACTTTTTAAAATATACATTGTATAAAATATACATTGTAATAAAAATATCGTAGAATTTTGAATATGAATTTATATAACCATTTTTTTTCCCGATGTTTAAATATATGTATAAGTGCATTATGTAATAAAAAAAATATGTGAATGACAACAATGAAAGAGATAATTTCACATTTTTAAATGTTGATTATTTTTGTTTATTTCAGGAAATGATTAGAAATCTGATTTGAATTTTACATACTTAGCCTATTTATTTACATATTTGAAAAATTGATGTAATTCAACTTTTAGATTTTTGAGATCAACATCATTTAGTGTAAATAGCCAAATGATCCTACAATTTTCTTTTTGTTTTAAAAATCATCATAAAAGACAATAAATGGATTGATTAATTAAAATACATTAAAAAGGATTTATTTTCCTTTAAAAATTTGCTAGTCTTATTTTGATGAAATAATTTACAATATTCTTTTGAAGGGAAATTCTTATTAAAAGAATTAATTCACTTAATATAGCAAACATAATTAAACAAACATAAATCTACATAAATTAATTAAACATAAAAAGTCAACATTTTGTAGTTATATTTTTAACCATAGTTATGGATGAATGCACTTGGAATAAATAAAACATTCTAGATGTGTAGAACTATTTTAATACGCTAACAATAAAAAATGATATATTGAGGCAATTACATGATGAATTTAAGCAGTTTTTCTAAGCTATCATGTAAGGTTCGATATAATGTTAAAAAAAGAAACTTTTACATAATCTTTCAAATTTTAACTGACGTTGACTTTTTAACTTTACAGCATAAACCACTATAACTGACGTATTAAACCCATATCAGGTGAGCTTCTTTCTACACGTAGCAAACTGCCCATGTCACTCAAATAATGCATTCATACCTGAATCATACGCTTCATGAGTTACTTCGTCAACGCATTGTTTGAGTTCCAAGGCCTGTTAGCGTGTGATATGCACTTGAAACAGCAGATTCAGCATTATAAAGTGGGACCCTCTAATATGCCTTTATGCAGTGAGTTCCTTCAAAAAGTGAGTTGTTAGAAAATGGGCGTAACGTGTGAAAATTACCAAGAAAACACCCATGCAGGGAATCAAATTATGGAAAATGTAAAATAATGATGATTCTACCAACTTTGAAGGATTCTAGATAAGTAAAAAGGCCAGAGACTCTCAGAAGAGGCTGATGTACTGCAGCGATAAAAAGGAAATGTCATTTTTTTGTTGTTGTAGAAGTTTTTATGGAATGGCTGTCAAAGGATGGAAACTTACAAAATATTTATGCAGCTTGTTTGATGACGGAGAGGCTATTATTAATGCGTTTGCCAATATATCACTTGGGTTCGAATCCTGCACCTTCGTTACTGCACTTTAACGGAGGCTTGATGGCCGAGCGGATAGTGCTCTGGCGCTCGATACCACAGGTTTCGGGTTCGAGTCCCAGTGGTGCCATATATGTTTGTAGTGGTTCGGAATCCACTTTAAGCCGTAGAGCGTCGCAGAGCCCAATCCGACTTCTCACTCACATCATTCCCAAACTGTATAGGGGCAATTCAGCACTAGGCACAGTGATGTGGTGCGGCGTAGTAGTCATAATATATCACTTGATTCAGTGACAACGTGAGCAGCTAAAAAGCAGGAGGACTGAGGTTCGAATCCGTAGGTGGCATTGTTGTAAACGCTGCTTTCAAAAATATTGTGACAATATGTGTAAAGCATCTCGTATCGATATTCAGGCTGATGGGTGGGAATTTTCCAGTTTTCTTCTATACAACACACGAATGAGGACAGCTACCCCTAAAAGTTCTACCGCTGTTCGCGATCTACATGAGGCTCGCCGACGTTTCAGCACTCAACAGAAAACAATTCCGTTTCAATTTGTTTGGATTGTAACTGAATTTTTTTCTGTTGAGTGTTTAGATAATCAACAGAACTCTGAAGGTAATTGACTTCATATCTTGACATATACTCTGAAGGTAATTGACTTCATATCTTGACATATACTCTGAAGGTAATTGGCTTCATATCTTCATGTCTCTCTTCATATCTTTTTTTCCCATCATATATTATGTAATAGAATATTCAGACGCATTGACAAGTTTTGATCCATCCACCTTTTTAACTATCCCAAAAATGTCTTCCCATTTAAGTATTTACAATGTCTCCTTACAGTGAATGACCGATCTTTTGTGAAATCTATGGAAAATGACAATCGCTGACAAATGGTTAAAATGTAACTAATAATGTTCTACATTTATTCGAACCTTATTCTTCCTACGCATTTAATATGAATCAACTTAAAGAAAGAATGGAACATACTCGAAAATTGTCCGCAATGTAAAGAACACTCTTCGATATTTCTGACAATGACAGTAAGTCTCATTTATTGCTATCAATATTCATGCATCGCGATATTATTTATTATGTACTCCACCATTTGTCTTCTCAGTAAGAATGACTGCATTTTCTATCGAGAGAAATAAATTCCAAATAGTTCCCTGCTCTTGACAGAAAGGTTGGATCGCTCGATACTATTTGCTCCATTTTCAGACCTTCAGTTTTCTATCCATATCTCATTCGCCATCATTAGGAACATTCGTTCTCCGAGCAGGAACTCGATGATCGCTGGAGTTGGAATTCCAGATGAAATTTTAATAGCGTATCGTTGCAGTTTGAAATCTTCTGCAGCGGATGGCTAAAACGAATGATAAGAAAAGGAGGGATATGACATGTAGTAGAGAACAAGGTAGAAAAGTTTGCCAGAAATTTTTAATAAATTATTGTGCCAATCTGTCTCTTTATCTAATTTCTGTCGGTTCCCTTTCTGTAATTTTTTTGTTTTAATTTTTGTCTTCATTTCTCGACATTGACACACATATCTCTATATAAGATGATTCAACTGTCATTGGACACAATCTAAAGTACAGATGACTCAAATAGACATTTTTTGTAAATGAATGCACAGTTGCAAGTGACGCGTTGTGGCACAAAAAATGAGTACTTCTTTGATTCAATGTTTACAATAATTGTCAAACATGCGACCACCCACAGTAATGCGTGTTTGGCAGAGTCGTAGGATTGATTGGTGAATAATTGCAAAGGTACAATGTATTTCACACACGCTTGCAACCTCAATGGATAGTCGAGCAACGAGATCCTCAATTGAGTCAGCTGGAAATGGAAACGCAGTTGCAAACACAAAGTAAAAATAAATTAGAGTGCTCATCGGGGTTGACAGTCTGAGGATTTCGCTCGTTGTGTCTGGCTATTGTCTTTGTTTTTCAATGTGTCACCCTACATTCCTATTGAAAAAAAAATGTATATTTTAGTAAAATATGCGGCCCATCCAAGTTTATACCATGACCGTTGAATCCAAGATGTAATAAATATCCCAGAGCCGAGGCAAAGATACAAAAATTGAGGCCCATGAGAAACACAAAGACACCTATGTAATCATTCAATTATGTAAATAATAAAATAACAATTAGTCTACCGATTTCGAAGGAATCTATGAAAGCAAGAACAACATGGAATCGATGTACTACACTTAAAAGAATCCGAAAAACCTTTGATGGAAGGGATCCTCATTTGTGTCAAGTGACGCAAACTAGGAAAATCATGTACAGCTTAATTGATGATGATACCTTTCCCTCAAAAAGTAACATAACTACCTAATTTCAAATACATTTGAATGTTTCCTTAAAGATAACAATAAAAAACAGAACTACACTTAACTGAATAATTAACAACATAACTATATAAAATTACTAATATTATTTAAAAAACATAAAAATTGAAAAATTGATATCGTGGTCACAAATTGCGTTTTTTAAGTATAAGGATAGGATTTTCTATTTCATTCATCAAGAAATGCAAATATTGGAGAATTTTACTTCAAAGTCCTCATCGATGGACTATGGTGTCAACATTAGCAGAATGAGTACGATGTATCTTATGAATAATAAAAAGCAAATATTCTTAAAAGAATGCAACATTTACGCTCTTAGAATATTAACAAAAAGATACTAAAAATCCGATGAAACACAATTACTTCCTAAAACAATATCTGAAAATGTTTTCAACTTCTGGCAATGTTCTTTTGAAATGAGGCATGTTGTTGTGGTTAAATATTTCCTTTCTTTCATGTGGCATGGTTTTATTCTTTTATTTTATTATAACCTAGTGTACCTAATTCTTAATATAGTTTGCGCCATTCATCTTTAATTTATGTATCTGACACTCAGCTCATGGCTATTGTTTTCCGTTTGGCAGAAAAAGAAGAATTCAAAAAATTCATATAAGAACTGTAATTATTTCTACAATATTATCGTAAGAATTTTTTTTTTTTAATATAGTTTATTCCATTATTTTATGTATGTGCCATTCCGTTCTTGTAAGTTTTATTTCCTGTTAAGTAAATTATTCAGCTCATTTTGTTGCTTTAGCTAATAAATATTTTGCAAATCTGTAGTTTCTTTTCTTGAGCTTACAATCAGGAATGAGATGAGTAGTCTGCCTGTGGAAGTTTTTTGGGTTTTCTCCCCTACGATATGCATGCGATGTAGTTGCCCCTAAAAGTTCTCCCGGAAGGCATTGCCCTGCTTCTTCAACAGCACAGAACCAAATCAGACTTCTATCTACGGGTGCTCCATCACTACAGAAGCTGCCCCTTTTTCCTTCATCCATGAGTAGATTGCTCATGGGATGCCTTTCCCGCACTGCAGGACACTGAGGATTAGACAGACAGTAATAAGAAAAGACCAAAGGAATAAAAACTTCAATAAGACGCTGATAGAAATGGAAATCAAAAATATATTATTATATTATATATTGTTGCATTATTGAGAAAATTATAATTTGATCACGGTTATATCTAACTCTGTTCGAGACCATCTGGACAATGGCAATGGACATACCACTTATGGAGTATGAATAATTTTTTCCCTTTATATTTGGTAAGCGCAGACCAAACTAATTAAACAATAGAAAGGTTATGGCAATTGCCCCTCTTGATAGACAGATACGTTAATATTTTTCAATTCTTCAGGAACATGATACATAAAGACGACGTTACGAAAATAAAGAACCCGTATTTGCCTGTTTAGTTTAGTTTATATCGTATTGTCAGTTTGTATGGAAATATTTTAATAATAGTTTCATTCTGAGTCTTTATCCTTAAGCAAAATTTTAACTGTTGTTGTTTCGAAACTAAACGAAACACTTTCACCTTATTTATACAGTGCTATGACTTCCATTTTTTAATATGATGTAAATAGGGGCAATTTTTTTAAAATCCTTACTGAAATTTAAATAATCGTATTTTATGCAATAAACATGTGGGAAGGGTTAAACATTACTTAAAATTAGTTTATCTTCAAAATTATAACTCAAACGTTTAGGAGCTGATGCATTGTATAAATTTTTCAGGGACGCTTAATTCAATTACGTCAAAAAAAATGTTTCATGAATGTTTTTTGTTTAATTTTAAATATAATTTTTAACAATAATTTCAGACACATATTGCTTGCGTGAGAAAAAAAAGTCGTTAAATCATTTCCCCTGATTTCCTAAACAAGATTGACATATCTCGATCAGCATGCAGAGTATTCGTACTTTTGATGAATATATTTATGTAAACCCAGCTCATATTGGAAATGTTAATATTGGAAATTCTGATATTTGCCAATAAGGGGTAAAGGTAAAGAAAACACACACACATATATTATAACTAATTACGCCTCGTGTAACCTTGGGAAAACTTGTGTTAGCATAGCATTCTCTCAGGTGTGAAATTCGTAAATAAACATCACGCTATTCTGAAGCACTTTCACAATACTGCATGCATGATCTACGATGAATTTACGATCAATTTTCATTCACTGGTATTATTTATTTATTTGCATTTTTCTATTTATACGGATGAATATTTACAGTTAACTCTGTCAATGTTTTGCGATTCCTTTATAATTTTTTTTCATTCTTATTCAGGAAACATGAAATTTGATTGACAACTATTTATTTAAGTGATTCTAAGACAAAGGTTCTTAGCCCGGGGTAGGTGGTTCCTGGTTCTTGATTCAGGGCATCCGTGACCTTGGATGAGAAATTAATTAATTAATTAATTTCCTTAAACTCTAATTAAATGTAGCATTTGTTATTTGAATATATGCAATGAAATATAGAAGTATTTGATGTATTTGTGATTATCAAAAGAAAGTTTTTCCTACCGCGTGATTTTTTCCAAAATAGACAACAAGGCAATTAATATTTTAGTATTAAAAATATGAACTATTCAGTGTTTTATAATGCCTTATGCTATTATTTAATGTGCAAGAGATTGGTTTGGGTTTGGTTGTCATTCTACGGTCATCTTGTGCACACGAGTGCTAAACAGACTTGGACCTACAGTTTAAAGTGGATTCCGAACCGCTACAAAAATCCATGGCACCTCCGTGAAATGTGCAGGAGAAAAAGCATTATTATTGCATCCTATTCTTGTTAATTGTTTTGAATATTTCTTTTCGTGCATTTCAAAATATTGTTTTGAAGAAGTGAATTTCATCTGAATGACATAAGAGGCCCATGGAACAAAAATGATTAAGAATTTCTGCACAATAGAGCGCAACATAAAACTAGCAAGAAGAATACAGCAAAAACATTAAGTACCTGATAATTTTTTTTAAAAAATAGACACATGATAAACAAAGAAACGATACATTTACGAAGTTGTTTATACGAAAAAAAAATTCTTTTTAAAGTTGAAAAAAAGTTTGATAATCCTTTAATTTTAAGAAATGTCAAGATTTTTTTATATAAAATTAATATATTCAGAAAGTAAAACATCGAAAAAAAATAACACATTCACAACGATCTTCACACAATCAGCATGGGAGGATTTTTTAAGCAACAATAGTATAATCTATACAAAATTCCTTGATTGCAATGGCTTGCAGATTTATTTATTCATATACTGCTATTTTTTTTTTTTAAATTTGTTATACATCAATTCATTGTAATATTATCTGCCACTATACAACACTATTCGTTTTATGCCATTATGTAACACTATTCGTTTTATGCTAATGTACAACAATATTCGTTTTATGTCACTATGCAACACTATTCGTTTTATGCTACTATACAACACTATTCGTTTTATATTATTCGTTTTATGCCACTATATAACACTATTCGTTTTATATTATTCACTTTATGCCACTATACAAGACTATTCGTTTTATGCTACTATACAACACTATTCCTGTTCTACCACTTTTAAATCAATCGCTTTACAAATAACACATTGGACAGAAGCCTCGAGGAAGTTCAGGTATTGAAACCTTACCGTGACATTAATAATAAAGTATCTAAGTGAATGAATAGTTTTGACTTGAAGACATCCTCGACAGGATACGTATTCACTTTTCGTAAATCAATAATCAGGTTAGCTAAACCTTTAGAATACTGAGTCCTAATTCTGGAGAGCCAATTAAATCCTTTGACAGTGATAGAAATCCTCACTAAAGGATATTAAAGATGAACATATTAGATAAAGTGTCCTGGGAATATAGGATGGAACATCCGCTAATTGAATGGTAGATCTTTAATCAAATGGGTCCATTGTCCGATTGGAGAGATATCTTAGAGTTTAATTAGAAGCAGTTGTCAATAAATAGAACATTTTGTTTTATTCAATTTAACGTGTAATACATATTTCCCGTGAGTATTAATTAATGCAGTGATAATCAATGTGTAAAACTAAACTTAATTTATTTTTTTGTAGATGAATAGGAAACTATTTGTTAAAAGTATGAATGTACGACATTTAAATTTAAAGATGTGTTTCATGACATGAAAAGAATTCCGTAATAAATAAATGATTTTCTAAAAATAATTTTTATTCATAATAATAAATAATCTCTGAGGTTTAAATGTTTAATTATCTGAATATTTTCAGTTAATATATAAGAATACAGAAGCAAAGTATTAAAAAAAATGGTGAAGAATTTAAAATAAAATTTAAATCACAAAATATTAAAATAGGATAATTATAGCTGCGGAATATAGTTGTATAAGATAATATAGCCAAACACAAATTCGTTTCTAGTAATATTTTAAGGCATCCCTGTTTGCTAATGTTAGATACAAGGACAAATATTTTTGTAGTTTGAAATGTAAAATAACACACAACATGTATATTGTCATGAACCTTTATTGATTTTACAAACTTACTTACTTTTTAAAGTTAAAACATAATTTTTTATCTTTTAAAGAAAGTTGTGAAATATTTTATTAGCCTTCATTCGTAGAAAAACTTTCAAGAATAAAATAAATTATTAAAAAATTAAAATTTATAGAAATTTGAATACTTTGATACTACGATCTATTTATATTCCACTAATTTATTTCAATAAACTACATGTTTAAGCTTATTATTTTTATAATTTTTCCATTTTGTCTATTGTGTAATTTTTATATTGTAACATATATTGAAATATCAGTTCATATATAATATTTGAAAATATTTTTTGAGCAGCAGATCACAATGAAATGTTCCTTGTAGACATTATTGATCCAAAAATTATACTTTGTAATGAAATAATAAAATCTGGCTTTGTATTAAAAATAATAAAAAAAAACCCGAAAGAACTGAAAATCTGTAAAATTTTTTAACTGAAAAAATTAAGTTCTATTTCTAAACAAATATCTTAAATGTCAGAAATCTTTTTTGTTCTAAGAAGTAAAATTAATTTACTTAATGTTAGCAGGGGTAAAAAATATTCTTTGAATTAAATATTGATTTATTTGTTCAAATTTGATAAAAATTTCTTGTTGTTTATTTTGCTTAGACCCTAATAGTTTTCTGCTATTCACATTGTATTATTACTTAAATTATAATTTGTATTGCTAAAATTTTAAACTCAGTTCATTGATTTAGAAAAAATATATATATCTGTTTTCTATTCTATTATACCTTCATGGAAAGTGTGACATTTAAAATAAAAAGTTGTATCTGCTTCTGTTGGAAATATTCATCGTAGTATATTAAGAAGTTTGTTAGTTATAATTATTTTTTTTAAAGCTGAAACTTGGGAAAATGTATAACATACAAATGTTTAAAACAATAAAAGCGTTTAGTTGATATTCATGGATTTCAGTTTCAACCGATCAGCGAAATTCTGTAACCTAACTTGTACATCACAAAGAGAAGTTTCCTAAACTACAGTTGTCAGTTTATATAAAAAGTGTAAAGTGTAAAGTGCTTGGTGTTTGATAAAGATAGTATCTCAAAACAATCGAAGGGCTCAGCTTTAATCATCCAATAAAAACAAAATTTTAAATATGGAACAAATAGCAGCTGGAATTTATGCTTTTACTGACTAAGAAAAAACTACTTAGGAAAATAAAACTATAGCTTTATAATCTAATCTAATTTTAAAAATTACGAAACTTTTATGCAAATTTTGGAATATTTTATAAAAAATACCAAACATTTAAAAAATAAATTGTGAGATATATCTGTTCTCTTTTAAATTTACTTATTTATGTGAATTACCTTTTATATTTTGAAATAAATGAATTCTTCTTGAAATGAAGTAGTTGACATTCTTTCTGATGAATACTGAATTTAAATTGATAATGAATTGAGTTGAATTTACCGAATACTGAATGTGAACTGTAATGAACCTGATTGGATACTAAGTAAATTGAATACTTTAATATAATTTTTTTTTTCATGCATATCTTTATATAACTGTTGTAACCAGTCTTTTCATTCATAAACGTTTGTTTTTTAATTGAAAGAACTTTAATTAATAAATGTAATTAATATTACATTATGTGAATCGCATCGCATTTTTCTTAAAGAGGCAAAAATATAGAAAATAGATTATATAAATTATAATTAATTTTTCATAATGAAATGGATACTTTTTGTTTATTACAATTAAAAATAGATAACTTAGCGTGTGACAGGCTAATTTTGCTAATTTTTTTTTTTACCCCACAATTTTTTTTTTTTTTTTTTTTTTTTTATGCATTTGAAATATTACATTGAAAAACAGTTAATAGTAATGCAAAGGATATTATAAAAATTTATCCCCAAAACTATTTTTGAGCTCTTGTAAATTTTCAGCCGCTCCCCAACTCATATGCGTAACGTGAGAAGCAGTGCATTCCGAAACAGGAATAACATGAATAGTTTTATAAACCATTTGTTGTAGTCTGATTCTGAACAACACCAGTGGCCAATTGTGACTTCTGCTTATCTATTATAGGTTACCTTTGCTGGCTATTCAATGGTCTTTATGCCATTCTCTCTTCTATCCATCACGAGAATAATCAAAGCTTTCTTTTTTTTTCTTTCTTTTTTTATGCCGTCATAGTTCTTGAATAATGCAAAAGCATCCGCTCTTTTTTATTTGCTTAGCCCAAAACAATGGCTGCACAACCAACCTTCGTCATTCACTCGCCAGATCGACATGGTTAATAAATGCCCTCAATTGTTTACCGTTTAGCGGGTTTACACACTTCTTTTGCTTCTTCAATAAATCGTATCTATGGATGGGGTGGTTGAAAAATCGAACAAGGAGGAGGTGGTATTGATCGTTTGCTGCCAAAAGCAATACACAGTACACTGGTTCTAAAATCATAACGTGCCCCCTCCGTCTCTGACTTGCTACCGTAAAATCTAATTGACAAAATATATTTTGTATTGAATTGGATCAATCAAAAGGAGTTCCGGGGAGTTCCAGTAACATGCTGACAGAAAATTGACAATCCTTAGACCAGTAAATACAACTTTTTTCGGAATTGCACAGTGGGCTCTTTTTTTTTTCATGCGCTTTTTTAATTCAATAAGCCAATATTTTCTCTGAACTCTTTATGTTTTATTCAGAAAAAATCGCTTATGTATTAAAAAGTCCCTTAAATCCGCAGAGGTATTTTCTTTCCAACTAAATGTCATGGATTGCTTGCTTGAATAACAAAATTCTATCATGTAAATGCAGAGTAATTAACATTTTTAACTTAAGCCTAATAGGTTATTTCTTAACTCAAGGACCGAAGGATAGCGCGTCGGATATAAAAGATAATCGATAAAGATTAATTGTATAAGATAATTGATAAAGATAAGATTGTATAAGATAATTGATAAAGATAAGATTG